>JANHFL010008334.1:0-15207 GCA_032468155.1 Oxyrhabdium leporinum
AAGGAATTTTTGCATTATTCCCCCCCCCCCCCCCAAAGAGGAACAAGATCTACCCGGATCTCCTCCAAATACCAGCCTCTCTTTTCTCACCATCCAGAAACTCCCGAGAAATGGACTTTGGGGAAAAGTCAGCATCCTCTCCCTTCCCCAGACCCCAATTCAGAGGCTAACCGGAGCCCGATCCCTCCGCGGTACCTCCGAGATCCGGCTCTCTTTCTCCGGACTTCCAAAACCCCTCAAGGAAACGTCAGCGCAGCTTATCCCGGCACTCGTCAGAGCGAAAAAAGGCCGATCACGTCACAAACCTACGAACAAGACTTGCCGCCTGCGAGGTTTCGCTTCCCCGATCGCGCCAATCGCGGCGCGGCTTTCTTGCCTGCCCCCCTCCCCCCCACCACCTTCCGTTTTCTATTGGCTGGCTCCGCTGCCCTTGGCCTTTTTAGATCTTAACTCCGCTCCTATAACCAATCAGCTTGTGCCAGTTTTTAAAAAAATAAAATGCTGTACCTTGGGTGAGATTCTTCGATAGGCTAGCAGGGTCTCCTCCCGTTTGGAAGCCCTGGCGCTTTTCCCCGCTGTAAAGTAGTCGGTAGCTCGAGTTGCTTTGCGGGAGGGAGAGTGGCTTTCCTTTCTGAAATTAGAAAGGAATCTGGAAAGGGAAGAACTGAAGGGCTAGTCACTAGGGTGACATGATAGCAGTGTTACTATATCTAAAGGGCTGCCACAAAAAAAAGAAGGGGGTAATTTACTCTCCAAAGCACTCCAAAGTAGGACAAGAAGCAGTGGTTGGAAACTAATCAAGGAGAGAACCGATCTAGAAATAAAGAGAAACTTCCTGACAGTCCAAACAGTTAATCAGTGGAACCAGAAGTTGTGGGGGCTCCAACGCTGGAGGTTTTTAAGAAGAGATTGGACAAAACTTTGTCTGAAATGGTATAGGGTTTCCTTGCTTCAGCAAAGGGGTTGGACTGAAAGACCTCTAAGGTCCCTTCCAACTCTGTTGTCCTGAAGTGTGGAAATACTGCATGAAGAAAGAGCTAAGCCGTTCTTTCCAAATTTAGTCCCTCTAAAAGATGTGGATGTGCCCACAAATCCATTCTGGCTTAAGAGAATTGTTACCTAAAGATTCAAGTGGGTCTTCCAGATCTGGGTTGTAAAACTCCAAAGCATCACTAGATGGCAGCAGTGTTTGCCACTGCTGTTTGCCATCGTCTAATGGTTATCCTGTTTTCTGTAGTACAGATTAATATTTTATGTATATTTGTATAGCTGCCCCTTTCACATGACCGATTCTGGCGTACAACACTTTTTTAAAAAAAAATAATATCCTATTACGACTATCTGATTTTTATCCTACCCTTTTTATATATAATTCAAGGCAGCAAAAATATCTAACACTCTTGCCTACTATTTTCCCCACTTCAACTCTGGGGTGGGTTGAATCAGATATTTATTTAGCTATTTATTTTATTTATATCCTGCTTTTATTTATACGATTAAGGCACTTTGCATAATGTTTCCACCTCCTATTTTCTCCACAACAACAATGCTATGAGATGGGTTGGTTTACTCTAAGAGATAGGAACTGGCCCAAAGACATCTCAGTTGATTCCTGTGCTTAAGGCAGGACCAGAACTCATGATCTCTTGCTTTCTAGGCCAGCAGCTTACATGATCCCATATTCCCTGTGCTGTCTTCCTGAAAATGTTCTGTGGAGCAATTTTTATACATTATTCACATGTAATAATACTGCAACATTTTGTTAAAGTCTGTGCATAAATTAATACAATTTGAGGACACCCCCTTCTCTCTCTCAAAGGCAGCAAGTAGCTATTAAGGAATGTAGAGGAAAAACTGTATTCACGAATTTGTTCTTTGTCTCATTTGTTTCCCAAATCTGAGAGTTCCAAGTCAAAAGTTTCTCTGGTTATCAGTCAGGTGAAACTGGCAGCAAGTTGTAATCCTAACATATTGGAATACACACAGGTTACACAGTTTTTTCTTTACAAAATTAGTCATGTTTTGGAATTATTTGTACTTTTTGTTAGAGGCTACTGTAAAACTCCTAATTTATATTTTGTTTCCTCTTTTCTGAATACACCAATGTTCTCTGTCGAGTTAATACTAGCAATGTCATTCCTGTAAATATACTTTTTAATTTTATATGTATATGTTAAGGCAAAACAGATGCCTATTGCAATATGTAAGCTATGTTCATATAACATCCCATAGGGCATCACTCAATACCGTTACAATAATATGGTTTATTTGGCTTTAGCCGGTTTTGTAAAGTACTTAGCCTTAATATTTCATTTAGCAGTGATGTAGATCTGGAAGATTAATTCATATAATACTTACAGGTTTTCATGAGAGACCCATTTGGGCATAAAAAACTTTATTTTCCTAATTTTTCCTTGCAGCAGTTTCCTTAATACATATTTTCTGTCACTCAATTGCACTTTATATTCCCTTTTAGCTATCTCTCTTCTTTATTTTTGTCCAATTTGTCCCTTCCCCTTTGAAGTCCTGACCTTACCTGACTTCTTAGCATTTGCTTACTTAGTTTTTGCCAACCTGGCAATGTTTCATGGCTCAGAAATATATTACACAACCAGGGACTTTGCTGATAAAATGTCCCTTTCCCTCAGATCTTCCCACCACCATAAAAATACTTTTGGAAACATCTGTGAAAAATCTCAAGTACTGTAAATCTACTCTTGAGGACATAATACTGTATTGACAGCTGGGAAACGCAGTTTTCTTATCATAGAATCTCTACCTTAAAAATTGAGCCTAAATCTTGCCATCAAAAAAGCAGTAGTTAACTATGCTGTTTAAGGAAAACATTCTCCACAAAAACGTGTTTCTGAAATATTGGTATAATTACTTATGAAGGAGTTTTAAATAGCACTGTCTTCTTGCAATTTAGGTTACAGTCCTGTGGCCATTATCTGATAATAAACCCTCTGTATGCAGTGAAGCTTAATTCTGAGCGAACATGGGGCATATTCAAAGGACTGAAATAATTGTGCAGTTAGAATGATATATGCAAGAGTATACAATGAGCTCTCCAATATGCCTTCCTCTCCTTTAGTTGAAGGGACATATACTGTGTTCAAACCAAAAAGATGTCTCCCAGCCATCTCCAAGATCTGAGAACAGATCTACAGTATTTTTATGTGTTCTGCTGAAACTTATGTTCCATTAGGATATGCTACCTGGCCATAGTTTGACTGATCTTTCAAAGAATTACAATTGAACTTTAAAGAATAATATCTAAATAATATCCCACTTCTTTCTTCATGTCATGTATATGTCTTGTTCTAATTACTGATAAGTAAGCTCTTTGGAGCTGAAATACAAAGTTAGATGTTTAAATTGATTCAAAATAAGAATATGGATACCCCTGCTTTCCTGTCCCATTACTGCTGCCCAGGTGTTCCCTTTAAACCTCAAAAGCTAGAAGAAACCAGGCTCTTGGTACATGAGAAAGTGGTAACGCTGAAGAGTACATGTGATGATTAGCCCTTAATTCATGGGCCATAAGCATTCACCTTTGCTTAAGGGGGAAATGATTCTTGAATGATGGCACATTCGCTCTCTATATTATTATTTAATAGTAAAGCATACTGGAACAGACTTACTTCACTGTAAATCACATAGTCAGTTTTAAGAATATAATTAATAGCCTGGATAACTAGAGTATCATTAGATCTTGGAGAGGAAAGGGAGACGGAGACTCAATTCTTTCATTGTCCAGCTCTGTTCTTAATAAACATATCTCTCTCCACACCTTCCCATTGTTTTTTTATTGACAGAAAAAGTCTAATATTTTAGAAGATTCCAGGCTTGGTGAGTCAGGGGCTGTGAGAGAGAATGAAATTATGCTTGAGCTGTTTTGAAGAAAGATCATATATTTTTGTTTTAAAAAGTATCACCTCAATTTTCCATCACAAATTAATATTAAATAGAGGGAAATAAGCAGCAGGCTGCATGTGCATGACCTAATTATGGGTATTGATTGGGGAAATTTAAAGTATAAGTACCAAAAAAACAATTACTAGGTTGCAGAAATTATGTCTGGATACTACAAACCACGTAGGAAAAAGACTGCATGTATGGCTGTCCTTAATAAATTACAGCTCCTTTGTGGTAACAGCTACTGAAATAAAAATACAAAAAAAATATTTTTTTTAATTCATGCATCAGTTGCACAAGCCTACAAAGTATTGACCAGTATTTTATCATGACCATTCAACTACATGTAAGTAAATTGACTTTTGGGTTAATGTTCAGACATTCTTGTACAAAAGCTGTCAAATAGTGCTTGTGACATAGCTCCATAAACATAATCACATTGACATCAATAGGATATTACCCCTGGTATCTAAGGTCTGACTTTGGCTGGTTGTTAGCTATACACTTAGTTATGTTATGTTATCTGTTTGTTTAAACATAGAGCATATCTCCAAGTCTGGAACAGTTCCAAACATAATACAATATACTGGATTCTACAAAGTAAAGCACAAGGGTATGTGACATTAGAAACTCTGGATACACCAAGGTCTTCCAAAGAAGCTATTTTGAAAAAAACAATTGCTGCAGTCTCTGTTCTAGTCCATCAGGAAGTCATCCTCTGTTCACGCAAGAATCTACAGCTACCATTGAGACATTTTGTATCTGGATTTATACAGATCAGTCCAGAAGCAGTGCAGAACAGTCAATGCAGAATAAACCTGAAACAGTTGTAGAATCTTATAGCCAAAGCCAGAAAGTTTAATTTCTCAAGTGTTGGAGCCAATTGTAAAAGTGCGTTCATCTCTTTTCTATAAGCATTTTGTTCACATAGGTCCGAGGGAAAAAACATGACAGGCAAAAAAAAGAAAATATTCCTTGTTCATCAGAAGGGATCATATTTTCTAATCATTATTGCACAAAAATAACTGTGATGAGCTCATTTCCCAACTATCATTGAAGTAGTTAGAGAACCTGTCTCCATTTCTGTTATTTGACACAACAATGCCAAATTTCCAAATATTCTTCATCTTGGCAGTTTTTTTAAAAAAAAATCTAAGAAGATGAATCCTTCATGTGGTTATCCAACACTAAAGTAGGATTCCAAATAATAATAAAGGATTCTTTTCATAGCAGCTAGAATTGCTTTACATTATTGTTCCTCCTCCCTACCTTATAAGCATGTGAGCCTTAGATACATACTGAAGATAAGGATGTAAATTAGGGACAACAAAAATTCCATTTAGTCTAAACTGAATTATATTAAACTGAAGGCAATGAAATTAAACCCTTAAAACATTAAAGAGATACATTTCAATTAAGAAAATGACATTTCTTTGAAATGTCAATCAAAACATGCTACATTTTAATGTTAATAGAATTACATTGAAAAGAAATGGGATTTAAATTAAAATGAAATCGATGAAATTGGCTCTAGTATTAATTGCTACACACAATACTGGATTTGGTAAACAAAATGAAGTTCATTGTCTTTAGACAAAAAGCTTAGTACTCTCGGTTTTAAAGTCTGAACATAGAGGACAAGTACATAACCAAACTTAATTTTCCTTAGTAAAATAGCTTTTTTTTAAAGGTTGATATTGCCATGTTTTCCATTAATTGAACAGGATGCTCATACTTGTCTTCAAAAGCATATATCACTGTCCTAACAAAAGAAAGGACAACTGATCATGAAAGACCCCCACAAGGGAACAGCAACAGTCAACTACTCACCAATAAGCTGCTTCCCACAACATGGAAAGTTCTATCAAAGCATTATAGCCATCAAGCTACCGGATCATATGGGCCAGTACATGGGTACAGCTCAGAAGGACATTGGGAATAACACCAGAGGCTCAAAACCTCAGCTGGTCATAGAGCAGTCACCCATGACTCAAGGTCTAAGCAAACAAATCTGAGCACAGCCTGGATTGACTACAGGAAATCCTATGACTCAATGCTACACACATGCATCTGTGATTGCCTGAAGTTCTACAAAATCAATAGAACACTAAGAACTTTCCCGAAGAACTCGATGGGAGATGTGGAAAACAACACCAGAAGTCAACTCAAGACAGCTCAAACAAGTAGCCATCAAGTGCAGCATAATATGCTAATTGGTATTCTACACCTCAGCTATCTATTGGATTGAATACCAGATAGATACCAGATCTATCAGATTCGGATACCAGAATGGATTGCAAAGACCTACAAAATTCATTGTTACTTGTCATGTTTTTATTTTAAGATTCTGGAAAATGGGCAGTAAAATGATGGTGCTATAAGTACAAATCACTTAATAAGAAGGCAGTATGGGAAGACAGAATAAAAGTTTTGTTCAGGAAAGGCTCAGGTTGAGTTATTTAATATAAGAAAGAAATCAGGAAAAATAAAGAGGGAGACAAGTTTTCAGAAAATGTATTTCTCTATTAATAATAAGATTTCAAAGTATAAGTAGACTCACACATGATAAACCTGTCATGGTTAATGAATCAAGACCAGTTACCTTGAAATAAGATAGGTGGCCTATAAATTTAATAAATAAATAAACACCTTCACATGTTATCTGACCAGCCAATGAGATAGGGTTCCTATTTCATACGAACCATCATCTAATGTGTTTGATTTTGGCTTGATGTGTTATATGTATACAGCTATTATGGGTTGTAAAGTATGATGTATGACCTAAGATACTGAGGACATGAGAGCTGTCGTGCTAGATCAGGCCTGGATCATCTAGCTAGCCTTTCATATCGTGGTGTGGTGGAACCCAGAGAGCACCAGCTGATTGTTACATTTTTTGGAATTTTACACCTTAGTTGAGAGAATGCCTAACACATTGGCCAGCTGTTCTGAAGTAGCAGTGGAGCTAGCAGAACCAGTTCTGAAAGATTAACCCGCACACTACGTGTTTACTTCTCGGGTGACCCACCAGGTTCATCTAGAAGTTTACAAACAGGAAATCAAAGCAGCCCTTTTCTCTTGTGGGTATACATTGATAGATTGCCCCAGGCCTGGAGGCGGCACCCAGCCATCAAGGTAATATAGCAATTGATAAGATCTGTTCTCTAGGAAATTGTCTAGTCTTCTCTGAAGCCATGTTGAAAACTCAGCCAGGTGTCTCTGTGTGTTTGTGTGTGTTCGATTAAATTAAATAAACTATTTCTGAGCATTTGGGAAAACATTATTCTAAAGCATGAGAATATAACAGTTAGCTAAAGCAGTAGCCATTCCAAGAATGAATCAATGATAACTAGGAATCTTCCCATATGAGACAATTATGCAATTACTTAGTTCATTCATGAAATTTGATGGAGCTGGCTAGTTGGATGAGTTAGAGCATAGCTGTCAAACTCCCAGCCTTCAGGCCGGATGCATCATGCGCTGGTCACACCCACGCCCGGTTTAGCAAAGAGGAAAAAAGTCCCAATACATCACGTGATGCCGCCATGACGACGTGAGTTTGACACTCCTGAGTTAGAGAGTTAGACGATCCTTCTCATATTTCCTATTTCTGCTTCTTCCCACTTTTTTTTAAACGAGAAAAGAAAATTGCTCAGGCAGGAGAAAGAGAAGGGCTATAAGTTACCTTTTAACTAGTAGAATTAAAACCACTCCATTTGGAAACACCTTAGATATAAGATTTTCTTCAGGATAGAATGCTAATTTGTCAAAGGTCCTTCCCCATCTGAAGTTTACAGAAGAACATAGTGTTCTGTCAGCGCTTTTCCCCTCATGATTACACAACATTGGCCTTAGCTCACCCCTAACCCGTGATTTACAGAGTCTTATGCTACTTAAGATGTAGAAATAAAAATAGTTCTTTTCCCCACCCCTGCTCCACCACAGTGGTAAAAGGTGCAGCAATAATAACACGTTGTCACCACTATCTTGGAGGTGAGGTCAAGTGAGAGAATGAGTAGAGGAATATTTGAGGAGTGCTAGGAAGCGTAGGCTGCTCTTCCTCTTTGCTCACTAGTTAATTTCCAAGGCTGCTATTTCTGTTCAAGCTCTCTGGGTTTCCTGAGTTCTTCTTGTAACTCTCACCTCCTTGCCAGGATTTTCTGTAATTACCTCTAGAACACCAAATATTTATTTTTCCCTGAACCAAAACCAAGGGCTTCCATCAACGTTCTCTCTTTGTTTTTTCTTGCTGTAAAGAAGCAAAGAAAAAGATTCTATCTCCATTGAAGTTTACAGTTGTCTTTGTTCTTATACCCATTCCATAAAGAAAAAGCTTCTCATATATTCTCTGTAGGTTTCTATCCCTTATATAGGCATATATAAAGCTAAATCAGACTGTGAATCCCATCATAAAATAGACATAAACAAATTCATTACATGTAACTTCTATGCAATTTTCTCTACAGATCTATAATTTTGTGTCACTATCAGAATGGTAGGCAACATAGGTCAGAAAAGGCTAAGATATTAAATCATCCTTGTGGTTAAGTTAACATGTTTATAGAAAGCAAAGTATATAGAATTTGAAATCTTTTCTGGTTCTGGCATAGAACTTCATTCTCACAAGACAATACTCTTCTAAACTTCAGGCCCTAAAATTGTATGAAAGGAGATGAAGTTGTCTCAAGTAGACATTCTGATACAATGCTTTTGTTCCTTTCTATCCAATATAAGTGGATTAAGTGGGTATAAGTGGATTTCTCATGGTCTCATAAAATCTTCAGAACACAACAAATAAGACTGAGGTTGCCTTGAGAATACGTGTTCTCTCTGGAAAAGGGCAAAGTCCTTACAGCTTGAAATAAAATGCTGGAAGAAAAGGAAAACTTCAGGTTTAAATAAAATTTATTTATTGTACTTATTTACTATGCTTCTGTCCTGTCTTCTCTCCAAGGCATTTCAGTGGATATGCAAAACTCTTTCTTGTCCATTGTAACCTCATAACAATCCTGCAAAGTAAGCTAAGATAGTCACCCCAGCTTCATGCTTGAGAGGCATTGTTGGGCAGGGCTTCCCACAATCTGGTATCACATCTAACACCATGCTTCTATTTCACAGGAAAAACTTCCAAATCACTAGCAAAGCATGGTAAAGTCTAGTGAGAATCCTCAAGTTTAATTCATCTTAAACTTGTTAGCTTTTTCAGATGCCACACATTTCTCATTTGATATTTTGAAATATTCACAAATAAGTAGACAGTCAAAAAAAGTTCATATACCTCCTTGAATAAATTTTAATCTGATCGTCTCTTTTCCTGATCAATGTCAAAAGGTTTTGGTTTAAAAAAGAAATATCACAGGTAACCTAGGTTCAGCAATTTATTGAATTAAAATGTGAATGCATTATTGGACTGTCCACTAGAGGGCATGGATTGCTTTTAAAAGGCTCAAATAATTCATTTTCTAGTTTTAACAAAAAAAAAACCCACCTCTATCACAGCAAATCTTTGGCAGTATAAAATTAACAGATATCTGAAGACTAACTGATAGATGATGGCACAATTTATCATGGACTAAGCTCAATATATCAGACCCATGAAATCTTATCCTTGATTAGTAAATAAAGATAGGAAGATGTTTATGTGCATGTGTGTGTGTGGGGGAGGAGAGACAGAGAGAGAGGAAAGAGAGACAGAGAGAGAGACAGAGAGACAGAGAGACAGAGACATACAGAGAGTGAGACAGACAGAGCCAGATAGAGAAACAGAGATAGAGACAGAAACAGTGGAGAGGGAGGTCTACAGCATCAAAAAAGTGAAGATTGCAGATTTAATCATGTGAGTCTTGCCCCTTTTTGACATTCTTAGTATGCATAATGCCCATAAAAAGATGTGTGACTTCATTCCCAGCTTCGGTCTTGACTTTATGAAGATTAGGGTGGGATTCTTCTTAACCATGTAGAAGATGACAGATAACTTCACCATTGCTTGCCTCATTGACGCAATCATCCTATGGCTGGATTTGCCTATGTTCTCAAAATTTTAGACGGACCGTCAATTTGTAAATGAATACACTAAGGACCAAGTAATAAATAATATGTTGTGGTTGCTGGATGATATTGATGGATGGTTGTGAGTTCAATCTCTCTCCAAACTCGATGACGCTTTATTTCTTGGGCAGACTGGCTGCTGGTTTGTGAAGGCAATATAGGAATACAGTACTGTAAAGAAGGAACAACAGCTGCCTGTTAACAGCCTTATGCCACTTTGTTCCAAAACCTTCTTAAATTAAGGTGTCCAGAACTTAAGGTGAGCTCAGCTATTGGTTTCTAATTAGAGGACTGCTTGGGAAACATTTGGATGGTCTCAGGCTGCTGTGCCAATGCCTCTCTGACCTTTGGAAGAAACATCTTCTTTCTCACTTTGCTTTTATTTTGTCTGGCCTCTAAAAAAGCAACACAGATGAGAAATCCAATTACTTGTTTAAGTTGTAAACGTCCCTTAGACCCTACCCTGAAAAGGAAGTCCCCAGCCAACCAGTGGGGCATAAATGAAAAATGAAAGGTTAGAAGCATATTGTACAAGCAACATATGGGTGACCCAAAGGCTAGCCTAAAAATCTGGGTAGCAGTTGCAAAGAGAAACCAGGGCCCCTCTGACATTAGTTTATCCCCAAGTCTGTCTTCTGATGCTGGCAGCATTTCTACCAGTCAGCTAAATCAGATCAAAGTGTGATATATGTCTCCTGCTCCAGACTGATTCTGTGCTGGCCCCTGGGCCCTTCATGTGACCTTGGAGAAAACAGTAGTCAGAACTCACTTTTGAGCTTTGTAATCCAGTTTTGCCCAACAACATTAGACGGAGTTTTGACAGTGCTCTGGTTTGCATACATACACACACTCAAAGAATTGTGATTCCCCTCAAAGTTGCTTGCTATCTCCTGTGGCCATATGCCAATTTGTGAATCCCTGCGTTAAATCATCATACAGTATGCCTGGCTTTGGTTTAACTCTGACATTGTGATTTGCAAACCACGCTTTGCTATAACTTGCACAAACTCAGCAAGTGGCCTTATTGAATACTTTATTGTTAAAGCAATCCTTGCTTTGCACAATATGCAAGCAAATTAGCACTTACAATTATAATAAAGAACAAACCCATAGTATTCTCAGATAGTTGCATTAGAATACTTAGTTGTGACCATGGCTGGGTTTACACATTGCACTAAGCCAGGATTTTTAGCCAGTTTGACTTGTTGGGCAAGCCCATCGCATTAAACTATAAAATATGTCTCTATTAACTACAGCATTGTGATCATAAGTGATAATCAGCCCAAACCAAATTAAAAACATTTTCACTTAGCGCAGCGTGTAAATACCGTCACTTCAAAGTGCAGACTGCAAAATCCCTAGATTATAAGGCTGTGTTCATACAGCACATTAGTTTAAAAATAAAGTTGACTTGTTTGCATGCTGTGCAAATTCAGGCAATTGGGAAACTTTATTAAACCACAAATTGATGTGTCATCTGAAAGCCAGACTTATTTTGTGAATTAACCTGCAAAGGATTACCCGGTTTTAACTCATTTTAATTACACTCTACGTGAGATGTAGACTGCCTTTCGCCACCATATAGGAACAGCTCCTTTAAAATATAAGAGAATATAGTACAATACACATTTTATTAAAATATTGCCTTCATTTCCAATCTACGTTTTGCATATTCCACAATTACACATATGCCTGTACTTTTTGGAGTGACTTCAAAGTCAAAGCAAAGTCATGCAGCATTGGCCCCTAGGAAAAACAGCCTGCTTTAGCATCTGGCACGTTTAACACAGGTGAGAACAAACGTTCCCTGGTTCAGTGCATCAGAGGGCATTAAATTACAGGAAGAGAACCAGGATGGGACACCCTTATTGACTATTAAATCCACAGGATCTGTGCCTTCTTTCATACTTGATAGATTAGGGATCAACAGTCATATAAATACCAAATACTATCCTGTATAGCAGCTCTGGTTCCATTTTTAATAAATCCATATTCTTGAATTAAGTTAATCTGCTTCCAAAAGAATTTCACAGATTCAAACTGCAGTTGTGTGTTTTCTCAAAAAAGGTGGGGAGGGGGAGATTAGAGGACCCTTCTTTTAATGTTTTCCCATCACAACACTCAAAACACATAGAACTAGGTAATGGTGGCATCATCGAGTTAGTGTATTAGAAGAGATGAGCTTATGTAAAATGTAGAGAAAACATAACTTGTGGCAGATGTTTCCCCGTCTAAGGGACCTTCCAGTTGTATCAACTCTACCCCCATCATCCTCAGCCATTCCTGTAGGCTGTCCAATTGAGGAAGGCTGATCTGGGGTCTGATCCTTCTAGAGATGAGTGTTATAAAATGGAGTCAGATAAGCAGGGCGAAGGAAGGAAGGGAAGCCTCCCGCTCCTGCTGTTGCAGCAGCCACCAAGGGAAAGGAAGCCGCTGTTGGAAAGAGAAGACTGGCGGAGGCATAAGATGGGAAAGTCTGGTAGGCCAAGGAGCTAGGCCCTTGTGATCTGGGACTGCTACTTCCTGCTGCTGGAGTCACAGCATTGTTGTTTCCTGCTTGGATCAGGCCATCAATTCCAGGATTTTGTTTCTTCCACTTTGTCCTTCGGTTCTGAAACCAGATTTTGACCTGCGTCTCTGTCAGGCTGAGCGACAGAGCTAGGTTGAGGCGTTCACACACTGACAGGTATCGTGTAGCCCTGAACTTGTTCTCCAGAGCCACAAGCTGCTCGTATGTAAAGGCTGTCCTGGCTCGCCGAGGCTTGGCACAGTGTGGCTCCACTCTGCGCCGTTTGGACAATCTTGGTGAGTTGGGTTCATCCAGATCCGAGGAGGAGGAGGAGGAGGGAGGGAAGTCAAGGGAGTGGAGGGAAGCAGGTCTCCCCACTGGGGTGAGTTGGTTCCTCTCCCGGTCTGATTCTTCTTGTTCAGATGCCTCCAGGTTGGCTGTATCACTTTCTCCTCTTTCTCCATCAAAGTTTACATCTACAAAACATAAAACAGCATTGATGGCAATGATGGAGTCCTTGATTGCACCTGACCTGCCTAACTATTGCCTTCTGCCTGAAAGCTGAATTGGCATGCAGTTCAACATATGCTTCAGTTAGGGAGTCTTTCCTTCATTATATTTTTTGAAAGAATATGTGGAACAGGTGGTATAGATAATAGAATCAGACACAAGCAGAGAAAGATGGGTGGATAAGTAACAAGTCTGAAAAAAAACAAATATATATTTATAACACATTTTCAGAAGATGATCAGAGTCCTTTTCTAGGGGTCAGAAATTCTGGAACATATGCCAGAGGAAGAAGGACATTAACCTGAAGCATCAATATTAATTATGCTCAGCTTCTGAGCATATGCAGATCAAACTCAAGCTTTGGCTAGCTCCCATATTTAGAAAAAAGGAAGGTGCAGAGAAACTCAAGTAATGCACCTTCCAGCTTTGTTTGATCCCCCATCTCTCTCTCTCTCTTTCCTCCCTCTCTCACTCATCTCCCTCTCTCTCATCTCCTTCTCTCTCTCATCTCCCTCCCTCTCTCTCATCTCCCTCCCTCTCTCTCTCTCCCTCCTTTCTCAAATCTCTCTCATCTCTCTCTCCCATCTCTCTCTCACCTCTCTCATCTCCCTCTCTCTCCCTCATCTCTCTCTCTCTCTCTCATCTCCCTCTCAAACTCTCTCATTTCTCTCTCTGTCATATCTCTCTCTGTCATCTCTCTCTCTCTCTCCCTCTCTCTCTCTCATCTCTTTCTCATCCCCCCCTCCAATCTCTGTGTGTCACACACACATATGCTCTGGTAATGTGACCAGAATTTGAAAGTAAAATACACACAATTGTTTTCATCCCAATACTTTTCTCAAGCTATTTATATTATGGGAAGGGAAGGCTGGCTTTAATCCATATACTGCTAATTTCAATCAAATTGTATCAACCTAATCTATTAGTTGTATGAAATGTAAAAGGCACCTTTTTTTTAGAGAGAGGGGGTATATAAACCCAAATGAAGGAATGCTATTGTTAAGGTAAATTTGCAATCCTATCAAACTTTCTGAAATTCTAGGTAGCTTTTTCCAATCAGAGAAATAAGAAAGCTAATTTGAGGAAATTGGGAGAAGATACAGTTAAATATTATTAACATTATTAAGTATTGGTTGTTCAAAATGTTTTAAAAGCTGAGTAAAGATGTGGAATTGTTGGGTTTTTTCCCCTCCTTGCAAGAAGTGAATCTGGCTCTTAGAGCCCAGCCCACCCACCTCCCTCTTTTCCATCTTTTTTTTTTCTTTCCCGACCTAATAGAGTTTCAGATTTGTGAAGGGGCGGATCGATACATGTCATCTATTAAAGTTAAGTTTTAATCGAACAATATGAGGATCAGAGCGGGTCGGGAAAGAGATTTGAAGTCGGTACCTGCAAGCTGTGGGAAGGAGATACGCGGGAGTCGGTAATAGGATATCGATCAAGGGGGAGCGAAGGCATCCTCTCGTGGGGGGAGACCGCAGGAACAATTATCTGGCTTGTCCTTTGCCGAGCGCGTCCCGATGCCAATCAGGCTCCGAGAGCCGCCTTTGCCTACCAGCCCGGGGAGGGGAGGGGGGGAGGGAGGGACTCTGAGAGCCTCAACTTTCGCTAACCGGTTCGCTGCTCGCCCTTCTCCCGCGGTCTCTTAAAGGAGACCGCAGTCCGGGCCCAAGGCTGGGTTGCGTTCCCCGAGCATGCGGCAAAAGGCTCTGGTCCGCCAGGCGGGGCGAGAGCTCTTATTAGCGGCCGCTGAGGCTGGGAGTTCCGCAGCAGCTCCAACTCAGCAAAGTACAGTAGAGCCGGCCGGGGTCCGCGAAGAGGAGCAGGGCAGAAGAAGGCGGCTTTTCTTTTTGCTTTTCTTTTTTTTTTCGTTTTTAATAGCTTCCGAGTGGAGCGGATTTTCCACGCCACGTTTGAATCTCGGGATCTCCTTTCAGCTAAAGCTATGCTGGCGAGCAACACTCAAACGGGCTTCCTTTATTAAAAAAAAGCCATTGAGATCGATCGCTTCTTATTTAATTTGTTACAGGGGATCTTTCTCCCCCTTCCCTCCCCCCCCCACCCCGTTTAAAATTTAGCCGCTGCCCGTCGGGAGGGAATCCACGGCGCTGTCAAAAATCCTGCTGGATTACCGCGTGGCCTGCTCTCCCGCTTATCGTCCCTGCGACCAGCTTCCACTCTCTCTCTCTCTCTCTCTCTCTCTCTCTCTCACCCCCCCCCCC
>JANHFL010008334.1:27884-40581 GCA_032468155.1 Oxyrhabdium leporinum
ATAAGCTGTAAACCTCCCCGAGTCTTCGGAATGGGGCGGTATATAAATGTAAAAATAAATAAATAAATAAAATAAATATTATTCAGTACTAGTTTGTTCATCTGCTTAAAGCCCATTGTATAAAACATTTTTTTTTCATTAGGAAAAAACCCTATGACTAAAAGCATTCCTTTCTTACTTTTTCTGCTTGTTTTGTGTTCAGATAAGTTTCCATGGAAGTCTTCTCCTTCTTCCTAGCATCATTCCTGCACTATGGCAGGGTCTGCTTTAAGCTTCCATGGAAGTAAGCTTCACTATGCCTCTTGGGACATGGATAAGAAAGTGTTCTTAAAATCAGATTAAAGTAGACTTTTAAGCAACTGCAACAATGTAGTCATTTGTGCTGGGAAGAGAAATCAGAGTGGAAGTTGAAATAAGGCTTTTCTCTTTATAATTGATCATAAGATATATATAATTTTAATATGTATTATTGTTTTTCATGCTTTAAATCCTGACAGAATGCATGCGGTTGTGAGAAAATCAGAGTCAGTTGCTGAATTTTTAATCATAAGTTTGATTATGGGTAGTTTACATAGATAACCTAGTTATTTTTTAAAGCAGCTGATCTTCAGCTTAAATGTTGTGAATGTAATACTTTGCTGGCAAACATATATTGACTTATTTGGGGGAAAGTCCTGTTTACATTAAAAGGGCTTTCTTTTCGTTTGATATTAACAAAGGTTTGTCATTTCCCTCATTGTTTTAATACCTTCCAAAATAGGTAACAGGTAAAAATAAATGTCAGTATCTAAGCTGCTACAGGACATCTTTATTTTTTTTCTTTGGAGCATATATTGATTGCGTCAGCTTTCAATAATTTGTTATGAAGTGTGACCAAACACTCTGTCTCCTTTGCTCTTACTAGCAGTTAATTGTATGGATATTTTAGGGTGACAGTCAGAAGAATACTAGCAAGACAAACTCTATTCAAACAGCCATAGCATCTCCTCTGTTCTGTGCCATTATTGCTCTGATTGGTTTACACAGCCTCAAGATGAAGTAAGCGATATGCTTTTCATGTTGGAACCAGCAAAGAGTTGCCCAGTTACAATACAGAAGGTGGTTAAAGAGCAATAAAAATTCCCTGCTTCAGACTTGTTATTTGCATTTACAACTGTGTGCTGATAGCCTACCTATTAGCATATACATTTGAAAAGCCCGCAGCAGTTGGACATTTACAACATCCTGTTGTTTGACCCTCATACGGCATCTGTTGTCCCAACTTTCAACAGGACTCTTTAGAAGGGGAACGGAAATCTAGAGCCACCATGACATGGTAGAGCAGCTGGATGGTCAGGTTAGAATAAGACGCCTGCAGAGTTTTACAAGGGCAGGATTGCAAAAAGAGATAACCCAATTGCAATTGTAAAACAATTTAAACCAGTTGGGGTGGGGAAAGGGGGAGAAATAACCTCATAGAGAAGATATGGTTAGTCTTGGAAACCTCTTTATAAAGATGCTCCTGTGAGTAGAAGGGTTAGAAATAGTTGACATGTTAAAAAAAAAGTAATGTTGCTTTGTTATAATATTTCCTATTTACACGTGTTTACATTGCCAATTTCCAAACATTTATTTCTAAACTGTAAGACCCTATTAGGGATGAAGCCTAATTTTTGCTGCTAACCCAAGTGTTTAACTTGTGCTGTGAAGTATAACAAATTCAGCCAGATGTTGAATAACAGATGCATGGCAGAAATATATGTATTAAAGGAAGAAAAGGAAAACCAAAGCAGGGGATTAGTCAAGATAGTAATGCATTTCAAGATAAGAAGCAGCCTTCAGTATTATTTTTTAATATTTTCCTATTTTAGAAACAGCAGTAGAATTGTGATTATGGAGAACTCAATAATAATGGTAATTTATTTGAATAGATTTGACCATTTTGTAACATACCTTGCTGTGGTATCTCATTATGGTTACTTAGGTAGCACAGAATTTTGAATATCAAAATTATCAAACATGTTAGTAATCTTTAGGCTTAACTACTAGAATGGTTGGTTTTGTACGTAGCAACCTGCCATTGTTTATAGTTGGCAAACCACAGTTTGTATAGAATGTGCCTGCTAGATTGGTTTTTGGGATAACACAACAGGGCTGTTCCACACATATATTAAGAATATGTGTGTAATTATATAAGCTGCCAGTTAGTTTGTAGACAATAAAAATATAGGTGAATGGATTCAATAGATGAAAGTAACATTAAATTTACCACAAGGTTATTTAGAGACAGCTGATTTGTCACTGCTAGCATACTAAATAAAGGCGGCGTAAAAGGTGGTTTTATTTACCATTGATTTGATTGGCAGTACATTTTTGATTACTTTAATAAAGATTTTATTCAATAACATTATTAAATGTAAAGTGCCTTAAGACTTCTGGAAATTGGCCAAATAAATGTTGTCACTTCATGTCTTTCTAAATGGAATCTATTACTGCTTACTTTTAGTCTAAATAGGCATTTTTGTTATATCTAGTTGAAATAGATAAAGGACTGCTGGTGAAAATGGAAATATATTTTTTTTGCCAAGGAAGTTAACCAAATAAACTTGGAAGGTTTAAATAAATAATATAGCAAAACCAAATAATAATTACAATATCCAGGCCTTATTTACTATGTTCATTGTCAGTTACTCCAAGGTAAATGGTAAGTATCATCGAACTTGGTATTCTAACATTTCTTGCTTGAGAGTTTCCTGTGGATGAATCTTGTTGTGGAGTCTCATAAAATGGCACTGTTTTCCCAATCAAGCAGTTATGTATGATCTTTTATTTAAAATGCACCACAGTAATTGTCAATTACACCTGCCAAGAGAGTCATCTCAGTTCTTCCACAACTGGGATAGAGTTAATCATCCTGATTTGTGCTTTGTTGTCCTTACAGTAATTGGTAAATTAGCCATTAGGTCTTGAGTACAAAAACATATCTCAGAGTTATGGCTGCATTATAATCAAGCTATCCTTGTAATATTGTATGTATGTATGTATGTACCATATGTATGTATGTATGTACATACACACGCACACATTACAGGGATAGCTTGATTAATTATACATATATTGAATATGTGTGCGTGTATGTGTGTGTGTGTGCGCACACACACACACACACAATGCATCAGTTCCCTTTCCTTTTCTTACTATAATTTAGCATGGTTTGAATGTGGCTGAGCATATAATTTGAATCTGGTTACTTGTACGCTGTCATCCTGCATACACATAAAACTATTTTTCCCTTATTGAGTTAATAGAAAAACTAGGATCAGTATTGTGTAACTCTGCCATGCCTATTCAGATACTTGTCCCCAACATCAGGAACTTTGCATGCTACAAGGCCTTTCATAGAAATCAGTGGTTTCAGAGATCTGTGTCAGCACACCTTAATTTTCATAATTGTAAGAATTGTTTCTGAATACTTATACTTACATCTGAGGCCAGCCTGTGTCGCTTAGTACATTCCTCATGCAAACAGTGCCTTGGGGGATTGTTGAACTGTGGGTAAGACTTCAAGTAGAGTTAATACTGAATTTCAGGCAGATATGAGTAGTGAACCAGGAAGAAACAGTGGGGTAGGAAATTTGCCTTGGGGCTCACATATCAGAAAAACTAGGCAGATTGTGTAGTTCAGATAAAATCTTGGCCCAATGATAACTCTTCAAAGTAGTCCAAATACTACCCTGGATAGGTGGGATTCACATCAGAGTCTGATGTCTGAGAGCATTTAATACCAAGCAGATGTTTCAAGCTATGCTTCAAATCATCATTGGGACTACAGGTAAAAGATCAGGGTTGGGTTTTCAATAGCTTCTGATGGGGAAATATGATCTTTTTCTACATAAAACTAATAAAGACTAGAGGATATGACTACAGGATCATAGTTTCAGTTTTGTGTTCAGAGCACAACAGTAATTGCTATATTTACCAAAATAAAAACTATGTTTGTCCTGAAGGCATCTGGCCTTGAAACCAAGAGACTGTGAGTTCTAGTCCGACCTTAGTCGCAAGACCAGCAATGTGACCTTGGGCCAGTCACTCACTCTCAGCCCTAGGAAGTAGGCAATGGCAAACCACTTCTAAAATCTTGTCGAGAAAACTGAAAGGACTTGTCCAGGCAATCATCAGAAGTCAAGGTTGACCTGAAGACAACACATCTATATACACCCAATTTATAATTTGTGATGGTTTGGGTATGGCACATGCTCAGTTTGATTCTGTCTTGCATTTCAGTTCAGTCATGTCAATTATATCAGCTCCCGGGGTGGGGGGTGGGGGGTTGTTTGTTTAACAGTAGTAACTGGTGGGGCAAAATTGGTGGTTGCCAAAGCCAAGGAATTTAGGTGAACGATTCTACCACTCTATTCCAGTGAAAAAACCTATAGTAACAATTATATACCCTACACACAAGTTACAGAAAACAATATCTCTTAATGGCATGATCCTTAGCTACAGTTTCCTGATATTTTAGAGCACCAAAATAACTTAAAGAAATGTCTCAGATCACAAAAACGATGCTAGAAAAATCAGTTCTCAGTTATTCTTTGAAAATTTTCGAGATTGGGGGCTGATCTGATCTCCAGAGGAATGCTATTCGAGAGAATGGGGCAGTGACTGAAAAGGCCCTACTGTCTGGTTCCTACACTTCCTTGGGATCAGTATCTAGAGAGAGTGCCTTCTTCCAGATCTTAATAGATTGACAGAGAGCCCCTAGGAATAGATGATCTTGAAGATATTCATATCCTAATCCCTGAAGGACTTTAAAGAAGACAACCCATGAAGTACATCCAAAAGCAAATTGGTGATATTATTGTTCCAAAAGGAACAAACACAGAAAACCATCATCATAGATTTTTTAATTGTGGTAATCTCTGGGTTAAAAAGAACTACAGTTGATTGAATCTTTCTCTATTTTTTGTTGGAAGGCATTAGCTAAGATTAAAATGGGGCAAAGAATTGCTTCCTTTCTGTTAGTCCCTAGTTAATTGTTTACCAACAGATACTCTTTATATACAAAGTGTAATAATGATTTCACAGTGGAAGTGTTGTATTGAATTCAACTGGTTCTTATAGATTATAATTAGCAACTTCAAAGGCAAACACTTAGCAATCCATCAGTATGAAACAAAGGCCAGCGTAATAAGATTACTCGATTATATTATCCATAAAAATGTGATTAAGACAGCTCATAATAGTAGCAATGACAGATTCATTTCCTGGGCTGCTCACACAAAATAATAGCTCAACTGTCAAGGTTCATAGAGAAAAATAAGGAAAGACTTTCTGGTTTATATGACTGAAAAAATAAGCTTTTTCATAAAATTTACACCTAAATCCTCATAACTATGCTGGACATTCAAAGATCGGGGGACTGGTGATCTTTTCATCATTATTTGCTTGCACCTAACAGATAATGAACCTAATAAAACTAGGCAACTGGGCAACTATTGTTATGCTTTAAATTAGAATAATAGGATCAAAGGAACAAGTTGTATATCCTTTTTAAAATTCATCTGTGAGTTTTCCAGTTGCCACAGGCTACACTTGTTAATATAAACTTGTAGTATTAGTTTCTACCTCATGCTGTAATTGGCTCCTTCCTAAGAGGGTAGTTGATTATTTTTGGTTTCTAAACAGCCACGGATGGATGTTTAGATGTCAGCTTTGCATAAGCATGAAAAGCTAGAATATAATATCTAAAATATATTTTATTTTCATCCTTAATATTTCTCTTGGCTAGTGTTTGGGTCTGCTTCAGTAATAGAGCACACACTTTAAATCAAGGGTGCACACGGAGCCTAGGAGAGCTATGCAATCTGATAATCATGAGAGTAGGACAAAAACAAAATTTGATTTAATTTCATTAAAACGTAATTAAAAATCAAATGAATTATAGTGTTAATATAATTGTGCCCCCATGTATTTAATTTTTCCCTTCTGTCACCAATTATACATTGGTAATTGGGAAATAATTGGCAATCTAATAACTACAATTTGGTGACCACTTTAGAAGGCATTTGGAGAGCCTATAAGGCCTTAAAAACCACAAATACTGGTCCAGATTAGAGGCCTAATTAATCTGACATCCTTTCTTATACTAACCAGCCAGTTTCCAAGGCAGGGATTGTGAAAGTGTTATTCCTTTCTTGTTATAATAAAGGTAGTCCTTGACTTATGACCATAATTGAGCCCAAAATTTCTATTGCTAAGTGAGATATTTGTTAAGTGAATTTTGTCCCATTTTATGACCTTTCTTGCTGTGGTAAGTGAATCACTGCAGTTATTAAGTTAGTGACATGGTTGTTAACTGAATCTGGTTTTCCCATTGACTTTGCTTGTCAAAAGGTTGCAGAAAATGATCTCATGACCATGGGGAATGCTGCAATTGTCATAAGTGTGAAAAATGGTCATACGTCACTTTTTTCAGTGCTGCTGCAACTTGAACGGTCACTAAACGAACTGTTCTAAATTGAGGACTATCTGTACTATATATACTTTCATAACATTACTATCATCAGATTCCTTTCTTTCATTGTGGATGTGGAAAGTTGGGGATAATGATGATGCTATCATTGTGCAAGGATGCAAGCATCCCCTCCCCCCTTTTCAATTGCTCCAGCTCTCACCAGTTCATGAGCATTTTAGCATTATTATCCTGGAAAATCTCTCACCAGATGCTGAACGTTTATACAGTTTCAGCAATCTTATTAAAGTTAAAAATTAAAAATTTGGGGCCTGCACAGATGCCACTTCAGAATGTCATGGACGTAATAGGAATTAGAATCAGCCTCTTGAGCGTGGAACTCTCTTTCCACTGATCTCTAAATATATTTCACTTCCATCTGATTTTCTCATATTTGGCTGGCTGAAGAATTATTGCACATCAACATAAGACTATTGTTACTACAAGAGAAACATCTACCTCTAGCAAAGTATTATACTCCGTAACGTATTTGTTTTTACCTGGCAGGATTTTGCTTTCTTTCATGGCAGCAATTCATGCTATTTGCTTATTTTATTTAGATCTACTTTTAAACAAGTGGATTTAGTAAATACATAAATAATGATTCCAAACGGAGATACAAGAAAGATTTGAAGCAGAAAACTATAAAATTATAAGTGAGGTAAAATCGTAGTATAGAATATCAGAAACATGTCCATAATAGAATGTGAAACATCCTGAATCAGTAAAAAATTCTGATAGTTGAAGAATGTGCTTTGCAAGTTTGCTACACTTTTTTAAAAAACTAATAAGATCTCCTGGGAGGTCAAAACTTTAGGAAATATTTCCATATGCTGTAAAGTTTCAGAAATCTTTATCCAGTAATACTTATTACTGTATGCTATATTGCACTGTGTAGTAATTATTACTACTACAGTTTGCCTTCAGCTCAAGCTTGGAAAACTAGTGGATTGAGTTCCATTTCTATATTAAAGGAGGGTATCTGCACAACTGTCATGGATTCCTGAGTGCTGGGTTTCTCTGAATGTCTGTCCCATGCACTCATCACATTGCAAGCTATTAGCCTATGAGAGGGAATATCTGACTTTGAGTAATGCATATGCACGTAGGATAACATTTTTTTTTTAATTAGCAAAGACATGGAAAGTGGAGGTAGTGAAATTTCCTTTATTTGAAAGTCTGCTTCCTAATCCCAGTATTTATTCTGAATTCTTTAGGGAAAAGGTAGATTATCAAGAAGGAAATGAAAGTGTGTCTGTTCAGAGAGTAAATGGAGAGATTAGTTAAAAATCAAAATATTTGCAAGCAACATTGAAAACAATAAAGCTGTTGCAAATCCCTCTTTTTTTTTCCCAAGCACAATTTTCACCAGCAAGACGGGGCCAAGTTTTGATTTCCTTAATGTTTTGGGTTGGGCATGAAGGAGATGTATGAAAATATTTTAAATTTCAGTGAGGAGCTGTGTCTGATGTTATACCAGTTCTTTGAACTGACCTTTACCTCATTCTGACAGAACAGGACAAGAATCTGAGTGACAGTGTCCCACAATGCAATTACTGTGCGTCAGATGAGCTGGTCCCTTACAAATCACCTCGAACTTTACACATCTGCTGGCTGTCAGCATCTGCCAGGTTCATTCACCCGAAAATAATGAAAAAAACCTCTCATTATTGTGCCATAACAGGTAAAGTGTTAGGACAATTATTGGACATCCTCAGTGACCTTGTACAGTCTTAGCCAACTGGCCTTGCCAACGTTTTTTTGGGGGGTCAGCTTATGGGCATGTTAAATATGAACCCTGTTTTTGCCCTCTCATGCTGCATGACATAAAGGTTGTGACAAAAATTGGCAGATGGGGAAGAGAGATAGCAAAGGATCATGTTAAAGCACTGCTGCTGTCTAAATTGCTGCTGTTGCTCCTTTGCCAAAGCAGGGTGAAAAGATTCAGACTTAACAGCTAAGGTGAATTTATTTGGAAATTTGAAGACTGAACATCAGAGCTTGTGTTCATATTAGCATGCCGAATTGTGTTTATTTCATTTGCCTTTAGTTCCCTGTGGCTGAACAAATACTAAGCCATGGTTTGTATTGCCATAATTTGCTTAAATAAGCAACAGTTGGCTACTTTCATAACACATGAAGGATAAAACATTGCATATGCACTGTGGCTAAATTCACTAAATAAACTTAAAAAACCCAATTATAGCTTATCATGATATGTGACCCTAGCCTACGCACGTCTTTGATCTTAATAGCAATAGTAATAGCACTTAGACTTATATACCACTTCATAGTGCTTTACAGCATTCTCTAAGGGGTTTACCGAGTCAGCATATAGCCTCCAACAATCTTGGTCTTCATTTTACAGATCTCGGGAGGATGGAAAGCTGAGTCAATCTTGAACCGGTCAGGATCAAACTCCTGGCTGTAGGCAGAGTCAGCGTGCAATACTGCATTCTAACCACTTCGCCATCATGGCTCAACTAAAACAATAACAGGATCAGGACTACCCTTATAATGGATGCTCCTGATTGAGTCCTGGGTTGCTTTTTCATCAGTTCATTCCTAGTTTTGCAAAAGGTTAAAAAGGGGTAAGAAATCCTGAATAATACAGAACAGCCTGAGATGGAAAAGTATATTGAAAGCTTAAGTATGCATGTAAGAATAGCAATAAGAACATTGAGCAGACTATATTTGAACTAAAGGTTTGCAGGGATTCAACTCACAATTTTCAATCCTACTCTTCTTATCTGATATAAAACATTAT
This sequence comes from Oxyrhabdium leporinum, assembly GCA_032468155.1. NCBI lineage: Eukaryota > Metazoa > Chordata > Lepidosauria > Squamata > Cyclocoridae > Oxyrhabdium > Oxyrhabdium leporinum. The sequence continues at coordinate 37,145 of JANHFL010008334.1, forward strand.
TCTAGAGCAGTACCATCTCTTCTTCTCCCAGAAGGGGTAAGGCAGTCACAGGTGGCATTAATTAGTTCTACAGAATAACGTTCCTCATTTTGAATGGGGAAAACATTATTTAATTTATTTTGATTGTATTTTAACTTTCCAGGCAGCTTATGGACCGATGTAGTTCACCATGTCTTCTGAGAATGGGAGTTTTCTACCTGAGACAGCCAATTATCAGGGTAATTCAACCAGTAGAGACATACCATCTGAGAAGACTGGATTTGGTCCAAGTTTCTTTGTGCTCACTTAAGTTTAACAAATAATCAGGTGACCATAGAATCCAGGCAAAAATTCATATTTTCCCCCAATACATGAAAATCTATTTTTTTAATGTGAGGTTTGTGAAGTACTTTGAACTGCATATAATTCCACTTAGCATCTTTGTTTTGTTTGTGAGTATATGTGAGGCTGGGCGTGTATGTGTATGTTGATTATGCTTATATTCCAGTTTACACTATATTTGGAATAACAGATGTGAAGTCCTGTCATCTTAACTGTTGTTCCAATTGTTCATTGTTCTGAGAAGGTCACATCATAATTCATTAACAATAATTATTCCCTGGGTAAACGTTATCCTTCTTTATTCAATTGCTTCATTAGCTCATGACTAATTCTCACATTCGTTGCTCCAATCATTGAAGATCTATTTATAATATACAAGTGGATGCTATGAGTTATAATATATTAACTGCCTAATTTAAAATATAATAGCTATCTTTATGAAGGGCAATTAACCACTAACTGTAATTGATAATTCACATACCTGTGATTAGGAAAGACAAATAATACAAAAAGAAGGAATCTAGAGATGATATGTTTCAGTATTTTAAATGACTATCAACTGTTTTTTCTACTGTGGAGCTACATTTTAAAAGAAATACTTGTGGAGGGTTGATTTGAAAAGTATCACAGATAGTATAAAATCATAATAATCACAAATATGGTTTAATGTATATTTTGATTTTTTTGATAAGAGTGTATATCATAATTTAATTTTTTATTGCAGTGCTTTTTTGAAACAGGTCCCTAGTAGCACAAATATATATTTAAAATTATTTTAAAGAAATAAGGCAGGAATAATATCCAGATGTATTAGACCAGGGGTGTCAAACTCGTGGCCCGCGGGCGGATGCATTATGTGCTGGCCACGCCCACCCTCATTTTAGCAAAGGGGAAAAAAGTCACGATATGTCACGTGACGACTCCGTGGTGTCATGAGTTTGACACACCTGTATTAGACCATAACTTCTATAATCTATATCGTTGGATAAATCCAGCTCCGATGAAGGGAGTTATGGTCGAAAGCATTTGGTGGGAACTGGATAGTCTTACTTTGAAATGCAAATTAAACCAGACTTAAATTGAATATGATATGGATTCTGATTTTTGTCTCATGCCTTCAACTATCGAGTTCTTTTAGCATTATTGTTGCCTAAATTGTATTTGTGTATATGAATATATGGCCAACTGGAAGAAGTTCCTAAACTGAAGATGGGCAGCATCTGGGATTTACATATCTATCTGGCAATATGATACTGTCCTGGAAAATAGAATGTTGCTTTATGTTCAGCAATTTCAGTAATATAGAAAAGAATGTATGTATGTGCACTTATTTCTCAAGGGTGTGTGTGGGGGGGAGAGTCTATTATAAGTCCTTGAGGCAGAGCAGAATAAAATGAAATTCAAAAAGGAAATTAATTACAAATGGTAATGTTTGAATTGGAGTCTTCACATTGTAAACATATTAAAATACTTAATTTATTAGAAAAAAACAAGTAAATGGAATTAATGAGGTTGCTTTCGTTTTTAAAATTTGACATCTTACTACCTAAGTGGCATTATTAATCATAGTGTTTGTACTGAAACACATTTTTTCTTGAATTCTAACTATTGGTGACAGACAACCATCATATATTGTATTATAAATATGCTAATACTGTGTTATAATTATAAAACATATATATAAATTATTCGTGGTATTGTGATTTACATTTCATGTAATTCTTTTTAACATGTACTTATAACTATAAGCTTTGACAGAAATATTCATTTAAATCCTACATTCTGTATAACTAATTAGCTTAATAATATACCATTTTACTGTCACAGGATCAAGGCATCTGGTCTAAAGCTGCAGTTTTGCACTAATGAAACTCAAGCTACGCGGGACAAATTTGTAAAAAAGTTGCAGCATTTGGGTTTTGACATTGCGGTGAATGAAGTCACTGCTCCGGCACCTGCAGTATGTCGAATTCTGAAGGAGCGCAAACTGAGGCCTCATCTTCTTGTGCATGATGGTTTGCTAATATTTAAAATTTTGCATATAAAGTGGACTGCAATTAAGTAATTTCAACCTAATATAGGTTCACTTTAGATGTGTATAATGAGTGAAACTGTTAGTTTCACAGCTAAATTAGTTTTGGATTAATGATTAGATTAAGATAACTGGAAGACAAAACAAAACAAAAATCCCAAACTAATAATGAAAGTGAGCAGATGATAAAATGGCCCAGTTAGGATGAACATCTGATTTTTCATAATCCATGTTTTCTGAAGTCATGAAGCTGAGTATAGGGTGAACTTTCCTACCTCCCATCCTGTGCCAACTTTTCATTGAAGATCTTGGCATGTGTTCCAGTTTCTTGATTTGTTAACTTACTGAACTAAGTAATCTGCATTTTGGTTTAATATCTTCTAAAATCTTCATGAATGAGCTGGCAGAGGATAGGAGTAAAATTGCTTACCTGACCATAGTATCTTCACACCAAAACTGGTACATATCATAAACAATCTACTGCCATATCTGGCACTTGTTTCCAGATTCATAAAATAGGTCCTTTTCTTTTTTACTTCAGACAAATATGGAAGCAATCCTAAGGTTGTTTTCTGTTCCTTCCTACTGGGGAACAATGAAGATAAAACCTTCACCAGATTTCTTGTAATTTACAAGCAATTTTATTCTGCTTTCTCTTGGACAATGTAGCCATTCTAAAAAAGTCTTTCAAAATGTTTTCTACTTGAAGAAGCATTTTTTTAAAACTCAGCCTTCTTTTTAGGCTTCAAGGCACTATCAGTTCTGTTTTGTTCACATGCAACTAGTTATCTTGAAGTTCAGAAACATGACTTGAGGGAGTAGATGTATCCTCTTCTTGGTTTAAGTTTCATTCTTGTCATGTTGAACTGCAACCACAAGATATCAGGTTGACATTAAAAGACACATTTATTTGATTTCCAAGCTATCAAAGCCATTTTCTAAAGGCTTCTGGTTTCTGGGCAAGATTTTTGGAAATGGCAATGTCAGGTGCAAGAAGTCAGGATAGAATTTTATTTTTATTTTATTTATTTTTACATTTATATACCGCCCCATTCCGAAGACTCGGGGCGGTTTACAACTTATA
>JANHFL010008337.1:0-10029 GCA_032468155.1 Oxyrhabdium leporinum
AGGGAGGGAGGAAGGGAGGTAAGGAAGGAAAGAAGGAAGGAAGGAGGGGAGGGGAGGGGAGGGGAGGGAAGGGAAGGGAAGGGAAGGGAAAAGAGGGAAGGAAGGAAGGAAGCCCTCCCTTGGGCTCAGCCTGGTCATCTTCTACAACCCTAATTGCAAATTTATGAATAATCTACTGATAATTACCTACTGTAATCTACTGATAATAATGAACCATGTAGAACTTTTGCAGAACATACCAAAATGCATCTTTCAGTCTCTCCCAAAGTAAGTAGTCCTTTGACCAAGTGGGGCACAGTTTTATGCATGCAGAGTCCTCCAAATAAGGTTCATATGCAAAATTGTTCAAATTGGTTTCCACATTCAGTGCCAATTAACTTTCATAAAACAATTTTCAAGAAAATAGCCTTAATGTTTCCCCTGCGAAGCTATTCACCCATCTGTATTATTTTAACAAATGCGTTCTTTCTTCCAAAGGGCAACTGCTCATCAATTAAGTCCTCCGCAGTAGCTGGGACACATTTACTAATGTGGGTGAAGCCCTTTCTTTGGTGACTAATTTCCTTGTGTTCAGAGGACCAACTGACTAGTGGAGAGGAGAGGAGAGAAGGGGAGGGAGAGAGAGGGAAGGAGCGACTTCCAACAATAGCCATCCTTTTACTGTGAGATCATTTACAAGTGTTAATTAAAAGATTTAATGTGCTGGTTAAAGTGCAAATCAAATTCATTATTGGCCTTGGTTTCCTCGTTTGAACTTCAACTTGAAAGGTAGATGTTATGGGGAAATGTTTGCTTCTTTTTTAAAGAAAATATATGTATATATAATAGTAAAAGTGGTGTTTCCTGTCCTAGGGATCAATTAGGGATCTACAAAACCTCCTGCTGAGAGCCTATTATCAGAAATTGTCTGCGACCGGATGAGAATAATTGTTTGGTGATGTTAGCAAATTGCCACCTTTTGAAAAAAGAATGGAAAATCCTAGACTTCAACCTCATAGGGACATATCCCAGAAGCAGTTGCTGCTGATTTTAAGGTGGGAGATTCTCCTAGTAGCATCACTGCTTCTACCAAACGTGTTTTTCCAAAAGGCAACTGGACTTTCTTGGGGGGGGGGGTTTCCCCTTGAAAACGTTTTGCTTCTCATCCAAGAGGCTTCTTCAAGTTCTCAAGAAGCTTCTTGGATGCGAAGAGAAATGTTTTCAAGGGAAAAAAAAGAGCAAGAAAGTCCAATTGCCTTTTGGAAAAAAAATATATTTGGGGCAACCATGACCAGGATGATGGAGAATCTCCATAGATATCAAGGAATCAGGGAAATGACAGCAACTTTGGGAGTATCTTCCCATGAAAGATGCAACATTCAATGTTGCTGGAAAAGAAAGGGTCCCTGGCGTCAAAGGTAATAGGAGGAAAGGATCTTAATTTTTTGTTGGGTTGTGATTGAGTCGTGGAACGCAGCCTACATTTCGATGACCAATATTTAGGCTTTCCTTCTTTCCAGTGATGTCAATTCCCTCCCTTCTGTCCCTTTCCTTGATGAAAAAAACTGAGCTTAAAGAGCTGAAAATTCAGCTTAAAAGAGAACACAAGTTTCACTTGCTTTCCTGAGGTTTGTAGAACCTCTCCATTGAGACAGAAATGGGTAAAAATAGATTTATGGGGTCAGAGAACAGTTGGAGAAAGAGAGCACAAGAGGAGGAAATTCAGATGTCTACTGGCCCTAAACTGTAAGTGTCTCAACATGGATTTTGGAAGGCAACTAGCTGAATGAGACAGTAGGGTTGAAGATGTGAGCTGCAGAAATCAAATGTGACCACTTGATGGCAGCAAAATGATACCCCAAAAAAACTTCCAGTTCTTTGCTGCCATCTAGTGATCAACTAATTCTATAGCCCTAGGTGAAAATTTAAACACTTATTCCAAGCAAATTTTGGATGATCTCAGAAAGCCAAACCAATCTGGAACAGGAACCACGAGCTCACCCTAGGTTTGTAGGATAAAACTGGAAGCTGAAAAAAAAAATCCCGGAAGAAAACAACTGCAAATCACTGTTCTATAGTAGCCAAGAAAATTTTATGGACATGGCTTTTAAGGTAGTTCAAGTCAATCAACTTGAAGGAAACTTCTCCTTTTAAGAAGCATTCTGGTTTCTATCTGGAACTGAATCTCAGCGTTATTTTAGGTAGTGTAAAGATACAGTTAGATGTTTAGGAAGGTCTTTACTCTTCTACTCCTCCCCTTCTTTGCCCTCCCCCTCCCCAAAAAACCTGTTGTGATTTTGTGAGCATTTGAAACTTTAGTAAATTCTGGTTGAAAGGCTCTCAAATGTTTAATAAGAAGAGTTTTTTGGCCTGAGTACTTGTCCCCTTCTGCAGTTCATCTTCTTCTGCCTTTGAACTTTTCTATTCCTTTCTTAAAAGTCACTGAAGAATTATGACAGCAGAATACAGTAAGCTATTTTTTTTTCTTTTGCAGATTCTTTTCTCATTAAATTCTGATTCTTTCATTCTTGCTAGCTTGGTTTGAAATCCACTGAAAAGTTGATAGGGCAGACAGTTATTTCTTTGGTAAGGAAGAGAATTGGTTGACAGGTGAATAATGTGCATGAAAAGGTTAGATCTGCAAAACTTTATTGTGACAGTGGAGTCCTAGATGATCTCTGAACTTGGTTGTTTGCTTGCAGATATTTTATTACTCAGCCAGGTCACATCAGTGAATCATTAAGGTGATTCAAATGCAATCAATTATGCATTATTGTGTTTCCAACACAACAAGTTAGGAAGGAAGAACAAGGAAAGTCAAAGAAATCACATTAAACAGTGAAAGTTTGATTCTGAGCCCTTCTGAAGCCTTGCCTCAATTCTGAGAAAATATTTGGCTGTGTCATCACTGTCTAAAATATTCTGCAGGTTGATTTCCTGTTGTCCTTTATGACTTGAGTAATTAAAGTCTATCTCTTTTAGTTCTTTTATCGTCATATTGGGGCAAAATTAGGTCCCTGCAGTACAGAGTTGAAATCCCCCCCCCCAAACCCTTTAAATTTTAATACAAATTGTGGTTCATTGGCTTGTGAATCTTCTTTAGAGCTAAAGTCTTGCTTGTGACTCCATTTCTGGACATGACTCGAACAAGTAAATCAATTGCATGATTAAAAGTCATATTGGATATTATATTATTTTCAGGTTTCACAAGAGCCAAGAAAGAAACATTCTATGAGATAGCCTCAACGTCTATGGATATTCTCCATCACCCAGGTCATGGTTATCCCAAAGATGCTTTCTCCAAAAGAAATCAGGCAACTGGACTTTCTTTGAAAATGTTTCTTTTCTCATCCAAGAGGCTGTTTCTGGCCTAACATAAAAAGTCCAGTTGCTTTTTGGTGAAAGCGCCTTTGGGACATGGTATAGCCTCTTCATACTTCTCAGAAGATCAGAAAAGGTATTGCTATCATGAAGGTTGATGCCCACGTTAATTTGTGTTCTATAAGATTTACTTCTGCTTTGGCACAGAAAATGAAACACCAGGGTTCAGGTTACTTAGCCCCAGCATTGAACAAAGCAAGGAATGCAGGCTGAGAGTCCCATAAAGCTTTCTGCTTCTCCAAGTTCACTTGCCAGAAATGTAATTCTCACCTTTGTGGAAATGTGCCTGAAAAACAGGTTTTTGAGAAAGCAGATTGGCAGAAGGAGGCATATAATCTCCTTCCTATAAAGTTGTTGAGGGAATTGCACTGTCACACTCTCTTTTCTTTGCTTCTTGAGTGCTTGCCATATTTTTCATTATCTGAGAGAACTCCCTGCTTAGCAGATGGAGGAAATGATGGAAAAGGGAGTCACAGAGGCAGAGGTGACATCAACATGAAATGGCTTAATCTGCTTTATCGTCCTGATTTTCAGTCCGCCCTGTGGATTTCCATCTTGGCTTTATACTTTACAAAGGACAAAAGAGGAAGAATGATCAGGAAGCTTTTTTTAAAAAAAGGATGTCCATGGAGCTACCATTAAATTTAGATGATGACCATCCATTGCTTGAAATGGGTTTTGCTCTAGATGATGATGATGTGATCCATTCAGTCGTGTCAATTCTCCAGGTCTCTCCACCTCTTCTGATCTTGTGCTACATCTTTGAGTTGTTCTATGCTCTGGCTGGTATCAGCTTTGATGGTGTCCAGCCACCATGTCCTTTGATGGCCTGGTTTCCTTTTACCACTAACTCTTCCCAACATAATTGCTTTCTTTCAGTGAATTCCTCCAGCATGACATGGCCAAAATAAGTGACACTTGCTCGAGGTATTTAATTCCAACAAACAACTGACACTGGGCTTACAGCCAGCTGAGGTTTCATATTCAAAAAAGGTTGAAGATTATGTTTTAAAGCAGGACTAGGCACATTTTGTTTAAACATTTGGTATTTTAGGAGCACGTTGTGAGTGTTCTTTAAAAGTAGTTGTTGAAAAGACCCTGACTCATTCCCAAATGAATATTTATTAATTAGGTTTAAAAGACTCCCCACCTCAACCAGAATGATTCAGCATTCACACTGTTCAGCACAAAAGCAATAAAACAAGGAAGGACCCATGACACAAGAAATGATGTAATATATAAATGCCAAATATGAAACAGTCAAAAAGGATTTCCCATTTAAATGGTCCCTAACACTTAATGGAAGAGCCAGATTTTAATGGCTTTGCAGTCTCGCAAGGCATGCAAATGCAAGTAGATAAATAGGTACCACTTCGGTGAGAAAGTAACTGTCAAGATTGAACCACTTTGCTTCTTTCAACCCTTAAAGTTTTTCAACTTGCCAATGAACTGGATGGAGAGAAGGGGGAAACAGAATGTGGAGAATGCATGTAGAGATTGTGAGAGCATGGAAGCCATCAAGGTCACCACTACAGGTGCTTGAGAAAGAGATGGACTGTTCCCATAACAAAAGAACATCTCATAATTGGACAATGTGATCATCAAGGGGTGGAGAGAAGGAGAAGTTATTGTTTAACTTGACAAGCATTTTCACAGGAAAATGAGAGCTGGTTTTGTTTCTTCAGTACCAATATGGTGTAATGTTTCCTTGTTTTGGGTTCTCTAATTGGACAGTTGACAGTAATAGTGTTCCCTGCACCTCAACATATAATCATGATAGCCACATTACCACAGAAGCATCTTCAGACAACATTGGCTCCCTCGGTTAGGAAATGGAGATGAGAACTGCCCCCTAGAGTCAGACATGACTGGACAGGGGATAACTTTACCTTTAAATAGATCTTGAAAGCTTGCCAGCACCCTGTGATCATTGACCCAATTTGATCCAATTGGGCCACCAAATCTCAGGACTGGGTCATCTGTCATATCAATTCTGTAAGACTTCTTATGAGATCAGTGTGGGACCCCAAAAGAAGCACTTTCAAATGTGCCTTCATTCCATTTTTTCAGACAAGACAGACCTATAGACATCAATCTTTTTTTAAAAACAACAACAACAACAGATGGCACATTAGTGTCCTCGGATAGCTCATTGTGAGTCCTGATTTAGGGGCTGCTATGAAATTCGCACACACACCCAAAGAATCTTTCTCTTCTTTAATGTCAGTTTGTGACAAAGATAGATGGAGGAGACAATCCTTTGATGATGAACTTGACTTGGCTGAGAATTTCCTCCACCAATACAAGTGTGAAGCTGGAAGAAATTTGGGGTGCTCTTTGGGTGTTGGAAAGAATACTATTCTACTTCAAATGAAAACAAAAAACAAAAACAGCCTGAGATCAGCTTTTATCCCTTTAGAGGTTGAGCTTTTAGGTCAAAAGATAGCATCGCTGATCAAAACACAATGTGGGATGATGGAAGATTTGCCAATTTTTGCTATGAATATTTTTTGGGTTCAAATTATATGAAAACTCGGTCTTCATTCAAGGTGGTTATATTAAATATCATCATTGTGATCCCAAATACTTCCTTTTGAACAAATGAAATCGTAAGGAAGTTCAACAACTGTTCTGATTTGCCTTTCTCTACTTTGAAGGGAATTCTCTCAAAATTAAGTCATATCATTGACTTGAAATACTCTTCGCCTAATTGTGCACAAGACGATCCAATCTCAGTCAACAAGAAGAAAAAATTCATATGTCTAGTGTTCCCAGGACTTTAAAGCCCTCTTTATATACCCAATGCGTATTTATTATGGACACTAAATTCCAATTTTCTACAACAGTCTCTTAAAAAACTTCAACTGAATACATTGTTTTCTACCCATACCAGGTCAGGCTTTCTGTGTTATTGTGGGGAAGCAAGTCTCCAGCCAATGTTTGTTATTTTAAGCACAAATGGTTGTAGAAAATAAATTTATGGACATGTCATTACTGCACATTATCACAAAATATGCTTTGTTTGCTCTAATGTTCTGGTCACCTCTTTGAGCCACCCCACATACTTATGCCCAGGCCAGCCACCTAGCAAAACAACAACACCGGTTTTCTATCTCTTTCTTTATTTTTCTAGCATCCAAATCTTTTCTCCATCACTTTCTTACAATGCTTGGTGTTTTCCATGAACCATCCATCAATCTCTCAATCAGTGGAAGACCACAACAAATAATCACCCAGCTAATCCTCTCCCACTCATCCTCCTGATTGCTTTGCTAACTTTCTTTGCATGGCACAGAAAAAACAATAAACCAAAAGTCACACAGTTTAAAAACACAGCCAGGTGCCACAGGGCCTTGATTTAAGAGGGTGGAAGAGCCGTTATAGAGAGAATAACAGAATATAAAATAACGGAGTTGGAAGGGACCTTGGAGGTCTTCTAGTCCAACCAAGAAGGAGACCCTAGATCGTTTCAGATGAACGGTTGCCCAATTTCTTCTTGAAAACCTCCAGTGATGGAGTGCTGACAACTTCTAGAGTTGTAAGTGCCTCGAAATGCACTAACCAAGGTCAAGCAGCCAAGAAATTGTCAACTGTCTGACTAGTAAACCCAAAAGAAGGAAAACACTTTCAGGACATTTGAATTCCCAAAAGTAAAACTTTATTGGATTCACCATATTGGTACTGAAGAAACAAAACCAGCTCTGGTTTTCCAGTGCAAATGCTTGCCTAGTTAAACAATAACTTCCCTTTCTCCCCACCCCTGGGTTATCACATTGTCCAATTATGAGATGTTCTTTTCTTATAGGAACAGTCCATCTCTTTATCAAGCACCTGCAGTGGTGACCTTGATGGCTTCCATGCTCTCACAATTTCTGCACGCATTCCCCACATTCTGTTTCCCCCTTCTCTCCATCCAGTTCACTGGCAAGTTGAAAAGCATTAAGGGTTGAAAGAAGCAAAGCGGTTCAATCTTGACAGAAATTTCCTAACAATGAGAACAATCAACCAATTGAACAGCTTGCCTTCAGAAGTTGTGGAGGCTTTCAAGAAGAGACTAGACAGTCACTTGTCAGAAATGGGATAGGATCTCCTGTTCGAGAAGAGGGTTGAACTAGATGACCTACAAGGTCCCTTCCAACTCTGTTATTCTGTAAGATTCTGTAATAAACTGATTATTACAGAAGAGCTGTAAGAGCTTCCCTTCCTCCCTTCCCTTCCCTTCTGCCCCATCCTCTTTTCTTTTCTTTTTTTCTTTTCTTTTCTTTATAAAACTCAATGGGAAAGTTCAATAACTGAGACAGATCTTGAAAGTTCCACTTTACCCATGACAGAGATATTCATAGTGTAGTGAGTGTCTGGCTATGTCTCATCAGGACCTGGATGACTGAGATGATGAGGATGAGGATGATATCTTCAAACAACAGCATCTGCCTATTTCAGATCCTGAGGGAGGATTTGATAGGCGGATAAATGCCAAATCCAGTCTAAACATCTGGCTGACTGTGTGATGAACCATTCTTATTCTTATTCTTATTCTTATTCTTATTGTTGTTGTTATCCAGAAAAACAAAAAAAGGTTTGTATAGTAGACATGGCAGTACCTGGAGACAGCAGAATAGAAGAGAAACAACTGGAGAAAATCACAAAACATAAAGTACAAAGACGTGAAAATAGAAAAAGAAAGAAAATAGTATCAATTGTACTAGGTGCCTTGGGTTCAATCCCAAAATAACTGGAGCGCCACTTGTACGCCAGTGGAATTGGCAAATTCATCACCTATCAATTGCGAGAGGCAACCTTACGTCCCTTGAAAAGCTTTGCACATGTGTACAAATGTTATTTCTAACATAAATCGTAGACAATCGCAGCTAATACGGTTGGTAATGAAAGACTCTGGGCGCTATCATGGAACAACATCTGAAGGTTACCCGTCTCAACTGATAATGGAGCCAAGCAGGCAAAAATATAGCAATGATAGCAATCATTGTGAATTCCCAATGATTTCCAGATTTCCTGGTATTCCCAAATTGGGATTATGACAGAATGAACCACACTGGTTGTCAATTCAGTTCCAACCTACTGGATGTGGGAATCCATTCCTGGATTCACAGTGCTTTCTGTTTTATCCTGAACTCTGAAATTCAAAGAACTATGTACAACCTCAAAGCAGAGATCTCTATGGGGGTTGATAAATTACTTATTTATAACAAATGAGGATATCTGCGCTCGGACAGAATCTCTATCAAAAGTTAGGAGGAATTGCCTAAATCCACTTTAATTATAGGATTATAAAGGATATTCCTGAAGGTATTTAGCAAAATTGGATAATTGTTATAAAGAGTTAAGCTAATTTCTTAAGCACCCTGATATTCATGCTATTTTGACTTTTGGTGGGAATCCAGATGAATACATGTAGGCTTACATTTGGATTACAACAGAAATTCCTGGCAAGGTTAAGGGGTTCCATCCCCACCGGTGGGAAATTTAATTCTTCACTACTTCAATTTTGTTCTTCTTCTATGAAATCTGTAAACATATTGCCAAGCTTCAAACAATGAATTTCCATAATCCAATCGGTATATAACAAAAACCAAGCTGGATGGAACAAAACTCGTTTCCCCTTTCCTCTGGAGCCGGAATAAGATTTTAATCGTTGCTGTTGTTGTAAGAGGATACAACCCTTTATTAAAAGGAAAAAAAATGAACCAATGGCTTCAACAACTTGCACTGCTGAAATCTTTATTTTTTAAAGTGATGGTCATGTGGGGGAAACTGAAAACTTCACTCTACAGCACTAGTCATTAAATGCTTTTGGGATTGGTGATAGCAGAGCATTAGTTTTCTTTTGCATAGTGTTGGATACATTGGATGACCTTAATTAAGAAAGTAACATTCAATTACAGTTTTGTCAATTCCATTTCCTAGAATGAAAATTAGGCCTTATAATTTTATTTTAGGACTCCAGTCTTGCAGATTCCACTGTTTTCTTGACCGCAGAATCTTATTTGCAGAAATGGTGCCTAAATAGTCTTTTGTTGACATGAATAACATTTTTATTACACGACAATTCCACAACGTGAACATCAACTGAATAGTTGCTTAAATGTCTATGTAAGAGCTTTCTGCCAATCTACCCAATGTTGATACCCTTTCACATACGTAAAGGGTTACCTTTTAATAGCTATTTCTGAAGAATGTAGGAATAATACAATAAAAAAAGTTGGAAAGTACCTTGGAGGCCTTCCAGTCCAACTCAGTTGATTCAGTAGAAATGATAATCATATGGAAACTCAATCCTGTCATGTTCTATAAAAGTTGTTAGTGATGACTTTGGTAACTCTAAGTGGCCTAGGTCTAGGATAACAAAGAATTAACTTTCTCCATACTCTCTTATTTCAATTATGTTTTGCTGATAGACCACACCTGGAAACTGCATCCATGACAAAATAAGATGTTGAGACTTTGGAAAAAGTTCAAAGAAGAGCAACTAAGATGACTAAAAGCCTAGAGACAAAAAAAACATATGAAGAACAGTTGCAGGATTTGGGTTTGTCTAGTCTAGAGAAAAGAAGGACTAGGGGGGACATGCTAACAGTATTTGAGGGGCTGCCACAAAGAAGAGGGGGTCAATTTATTCTCCAAAGCACCAGAGGGCAGGACAAGAAACCA
>JANHFL010008338.1:0-16776 GCA_032468155.1 Oxyrhabdium leporinum
TATAGGTTTTACAGCGCCCAGGACAGACCGCTTCAAAAAAGCAGTCCTCGACTCAACGATGTCAAACCGGAAGTCCCAACTAGATTTCTTTATGTATGATTCCATTTAAGGCCAGAGCGTTTCTGTGTAGCACACAAATATTATCTACAAATCATCCTGGCTGTTACAAAGAGTAGGTTTTGACTTGCTGTTTACATGTGAATATTCCTTTAAAAAAGTATAACTACTGGGTTTGGGGGTAGGGTAAGTGTTAAATACAACTTTGGAGAAGCTATGCTTAACAAGACATTGCACAGAATCAAAAATCTATCATTGTAAGCAATCTACAACACCAACATGTCTTGGTGATTGTATCAGGCAAGGTAAATTGCCTCTGCTGACATCTTTAGCATTCTTGATTAAAACATTACAGGGATAGCAATAATGCTGTGAACACACCCATGTAGCTATGGAAAAGACGCCATGAAAAACTCCATTGTAAACAAACCATTAAGTGGAAAGCCAAACAGAAATGACAATACCTTGAGCAATATATAAATGGATTTATGCATTAGTGTAGATAACAATCAGAAAGACACATACTTTTTTAGTCAATTTTTTAGTCAATAGCACTTAACACTTTAGACTTATATACAGCTTCACAGTACTTTACAGCCCTCTCTAAGTAATTTACAGAGTAAGCATATTGCCCTCAACAACCTGGCTCCTCATTTTACCAGCCTCGCAAGGATGTAAGGCTGAGTCAACCTTGAGTGGTTAAGTTCGAACTGCCGATCTGCTGGCAGTCTGCAGTCAGCAGAATTAACCTTCAATACTGCATTCTAACCACTACGCCACCAGGCTCTTCAAGGTACTTCAAATCCTCTAACTTAAAGAATGCCAGGAAAATCTAGGACCCATTACTCCTTTGCAACTGTAAATTTTAAGGATCTTCATACCAATTGTATTCACAAACTTGTGCCACTTGGGTACTTCTGTGGTTTGGGGGTGTGTGTGTGTTAATGTGATAGTGATTTCTAAGGCTCCCTGCCAGTTTCCCACAAGCAAAGTCAATGGGGAAGCCAGCGGAAGTCAGAAATCACTTCCGCTCCCATTGCTGTTTTGCCCACCCATGACCATTCTGTTTACTCATTTGGGTAAATAAATATTGACAAAGGAAAATCCAATGGGTTCTAGGTTGTCTTTTTAAAAGTTGTATTTCTTTGTAGTTTAAAAGCTGAAGTCTAGTGAAACTTCTCCTCTGGAAAAGTCTTTCTCAATTGCTCTGGATTCTTCCTACCCAGACATGCTTAATCCAATAGGCCACAGCCTAGGCATATTTCACATTTCAAGCAGTTCCACAACATACCATCACATTAACAGAGTCAAGAGTTGGCATTTGGAATAATATGGAATCCCTGCCTTCAGTCCTCTCTGGTATCCTATCAAACCTTGTGCCAGGAATGTACTGGCAAGGTTTCAGTATATCACTGATCCTGTCCCTATTAGACAAATAAACAGTACTAGGCATAGCTTAAGCACTGTTGCCAATCATTGTTTGAGGAATATGATCTCTGCTGCCAAGGTTTGGCAGTGAGTTCCATAATTAAGGTTTTTTCCCCCAGTCACTCTATATTTCCAACACTTTTTCTTGGAGAATTGATTGGGCAGAATTTGGAACCGGCCTTGCAGTCAAGGTTTTGTTCCTTGTACAACACAACTGACAGGGGAAGGTCATTTACAATTCTTCATTTACAAGTAGAATTAAAACAAAAACTAATGTGTATAGAAATATATATTGAAATGTCTAGAGTCTCACAGGATAGCTAGGATAATAGAGTCTAGAATAACCAGTTTCTATTTGTTTCTTCTTTTTAGAGGTGCATCTATAGTGCAACAGGAGGAAGAGGTTTACACTAATGCAAATTATATCAACCTCTCCTATTCCTGTAAGTAAGCTATCAGTCAAACTCTCAGAATGCATACACTTAAGTACCGAATTAGGGTTAAGTGCCTCCAGGCCAGAATATCACAATTTTAAGCTGTACCTCTTGAGACCTGAAAAAATCTGGCACAGATTTTTGGAAATTGATTTTAAAAGGTCAGTTTAAAGAAAATCTGTCTTGAGAACAATTTGGAGTAGCAAAATAGCATGTAGGACTTTTCTCAGCTGCTGCCATCCCTCCTTTTCACCAAAATCAGAGTCACTTAATGGAGTATCCAACTGTTCTATTTTATGAAATTAGCTGGATATTTTGAAAGCTATTCTTATTTGCCCTCAGTTTATGATAATCCACTCAGCAAATTGTGACGTTTTATATGCTGACCCATGTTCAGAGAGACCCAGAGTCTGTTCCATCTGCTGGTATGTCAGCTACTACCAGAAACATGTACCTGTTGACATATTTTTGGTCAACGATAAAGCCAAAAAGTTTGATCTAGACACGGAAGAAAAAAATAGGTTGTCCCTTACTTTACAAGAGTATTCAAAATTCCAAATTATTGTGGTCCTTTGACTTCTATTTCCTGCCTGGAAGATAAAACGCTCACAGGTGAGAGTGATTTGCATCACAATGATGCAATCTTGCTAAGTGGCTGAGACTAGCTGTCCCTTTCAGTAAGCATTATTTGTTCAGTTAGGTAGCAGTTCTTCAAAACTTCACCCAGGAATCATTTTAATCATCTTCTTCTTGATCTTTTAAATTGAAAAATACAAGGGATGAAACCTGGTAAATGAAAAAGAAAAAAGAAAATAGATGGTGACACAGCATGAGTTAGAAGCATGGCAACTGCTGGAATGTTCTAATGCTCTCAATTTCAGCTTTAGCATAGAAGACATGCAAAATTTCCTGAGTTTCATGTGGGAATAACAATGGGGAGGTACAGAAGCGTCCTTTTGGAAGATCATAGAGAAGTACAAAAACAGTAAGTGTAACTTTCAGTTCTTATTTCTACCCTAATTGTCCAGTAATAAGCAGAGAATTACTATTAGCTGTAATTAATTCAGTTAATAACATGTATTAATTTCAAAAACATTACAAGCTCATAAGTGTTCTAATTAACCAATAGTCATGGTATAACGGGAAAGATAAAGGTTTCCCTTTTCCGGTCATGTCTGACTCTAATGGTGGTGTTCATCTCCATTTCTTAGCTGAGGGAGCCAGCATTGTCCAAAGACACTTCCGTTGTCATGTGGCCAGCATGACTAGACATTGAGGCTCATGGAACGCTGTTAACCTTCCCACCAAAGTGGTGCTTAGTTATCTACTCACATTTGTGTGCTTTTGAACTGCTAGGTGGCCAGGAGCTATGGTAGGTAATAGGAACTCGCCCCATCATATGGTGCTCAAGTCTCAAACCCGGGCTGTTGGCTTTCCAGCTGACAGTCTCAATATCTTTAACTGCTGAACCATTGAGCCTCGTAGTCATGGTATAGTCTGCCCCAAATTGATCTATTTAATTTATTAATATGAAAACCCCCCACCATATGTCTGTCTTGTCTACATTCATAGTGTGGAGTTCTGCTTTTCTTCTCACAGTTGATGAATATACCCATCCCTATATAGAGAAATTCAGATATAGAGAGTAGAATAGTAGGCATGAATATATGTATGCATAATTCTTCATAAATACCTAGATATACCTGCTGCAATAAAATCCCCAGGGTGGTAGATGCCTGCATTCAAAACAGGTTCTTTTCCTGAAGAGTTTACCATATAAATAACTACAAATTCAATGGTGCATATGCCTCAGTTTATCATCATGGCAGATCTCTGGATGATTCATGATGCATCTAGGTAAAACAATTCGCTTGGCATTTTGAAAAACTCACTTGAAAATGATTACTATGACAATGAACTTCTTGAGGATATTGCTCAATGGCAATTGGCCTCAAAACAGCGCAAAACGAGAAAAAGTGTAAAAATAGGAAGGTGTATTAGATACAACCACCATCCTGAATTATTTGTTAAAATAATAAAGGTGGGATACAAATAGTCAATTATTTTTACCATGATTCTGAACTAATTTGAACTAATAAAATGTCCCATAGTTCATAAGAATAGAGAATTTACATTGTGTGCAGCAAAAGTTCTAATGTTTAAGCAGCAGAGTTGTAAATAAGAGGAAATTTGCAGGTGGGTGATGTTATATTCTGGCCTGAGGAATGGAGGTAAGGCCAGAGTGATTTCTAACAGTTCTTTATTCAATACTGCCTGTGAGGCAACAGCACTCCCTGGCTGACACAGCTCCTTTTATATGAAACTGATCAACCAAACAACCAATTAGGTGAGAGTATTTTTCCGTTCCAACAGAGAACCAGAATGAGAACTTCAACTGACAACTATACACTATATACAATACGTAACACCCCTCCCCACCAAGACGGAGCATTATGGTGATCAAAATAACAATTTAACATATGTAGTCTATTTGGAAGGCAGGACAGCAATGTGTCCGTCCTGACTTATGAGGTTCTGTCTCAAGACCAGTAGCTCCGGAGCCTTGACTAGGCAGAGTGGCTGATACTGTTTCAGGTGCAGCTTGTGGCAGCAACAAGGGCTCGGGCTTGGGTGCTTCTAACACAAAGAAAACCAAGTCAGTAGGCTTCTGTGCCTCACCACAGTCCCTTGTCGGTACTGTTGTTGTTGGTGGCTGAGTTGGCATATCCTTAGCCAAGGTTGTCTCTGGCTTAGTCCATTCTGGCTGGCGGCAGACGGTGGTTCTGAGGTGGCTGTGTAGTTGGTCGATGTGGCAGCACCACAACCTGCCATCTTCGAGTGCCACCCTGTAGGAACATGGCCCAGTAACGTCCCCTATCTGGTCAGGAATCCAGGAAGGGCCCCTGGCGTAGTTGTGGGCATAGACAAGGTCACCCGGTGAGAATGACTGGAGCTGGCTGGTCAAGTCTGCAGGGATCTCCAAGGAGTAGTCTGGGTGCAGCCGGTTCAAGTCAGTCCGCAGATGGTGACCCATTAAGAGTCCTGTTGGTGGTGGAGTCTGGTGTGACATGCTGGACCAGGAGATACTCGGCTATCCGTGTTTGCCAGTCCCCTGGGCCCATCCATGCCAGTGTTTCTTTTGCTGATCGAACCATCCGCTCAGCCTGCCTGTTGCTAGCAGGATGGAATGGTGCAATCAGGGCATGACGAATGCCATGATCCACCAGGAACAGCTCGAACTGGCTTGATATGAGCTGTGGCCTGTTGTCCAAAATGAGGACGTCTGGCAGTCCGTGGGTCACAAACAGCCTTTTAAGGGCCTTGATCACAGCATCTGAGGTGGTTGATGTCATGAGTACCACCTCAAGCCATTTTGAGTAGGCATTCACAACCACCATAAAAGTCTGTCCATGGAAAGGCCCCACAAAGTCAATATGCACCCTCAAGCAAGGTATGTTGGGTGCTTCCCACTCATGTGCTGGAGCAGTTGGGGGGACTGGTCAGCCTCTTGGCAAGGCTGACAAGATGTGACCCAATCAGTGATGGCCTTGTCTAAGTTGGGCCGCCAGACATAACTGTGGGCGAGTGCCTTCATCTGCATGATGCCTGGGTGGCCTACATGAAGAGCTTCCAAAACTGGCCACTGCAGCCTCTGGGGTACCGCCACATGACTGCCCCAGTGTAGGCAGCTATTGAGTGGACAGCTCATGTTGCTGGGTGTGGAAGGGAAGGAACTCTGTGCTGACTGTCCCTTTCGGCCACCCCCTCCCCACCCGGTTGAGCACTTGGGTGATGACATGGTCCTTGGTGGAGTGTGCAGCATCTCCGATACCATAATGGGGCCAGACAGCAGGTCTCCAATTAATAAAACAGATGATGCTAGGGCCGAATCTTCCACAACAGTCGGGAGCGGTCATTGGCTGAGGGCATCAGCATGGCTAAGTGTCTTATCCGGCCGATGCAGGAGGCTGTAGCTGTATGCAGCTGGGAACACGCAGCATGCAAGGGGACAAAACTTGTGGTGTTTGACGGTCCCTGTTGAGCAGGCCCAGTAGCGGCTTGTGATCAGTCACAAGGTCAAATGGTTTGCTGTAGAGGTATTCATGGAAGCATTTGACTCCTGCCACCGCAGCCAAAGCTTCCTTGTCCAGCTGGCTGTAGTTTCGTTCAGCCGATGACAAGGTCTGTGAGAAGCAAGTGATTGGGGCGTGTCTTCCATCTGGGAATCGGTGGCTTAAAACAGTGCTGATGCCAAATGGAGAGGTGTTGCAGGTGGGAACCAAGGGAAGATTCTCATTGTACTGCACCAGGACCCTGTTTGAAGATAATAGCTCCTTGACAGCGGAGAAGACAGCAGCTTCTTTTCGGGCCCAGGACCAAGACATCTTCTTGTTGAGTAAGCGATGGAGAGACTCAGCTATGGAAGCTTTGTGTGGCAAGAAGTTTCTGTAGAAATTTAGGAGTCCCAAGAATGCCTGGAGTTTGGTCTTGTTTTTGGGTGTGGGAGCTTCCTGGATGGCTTGGACTTTTGTTTATGTAGGGTGTAACCCAAAGGCATTGATAAGGTAGCCGAGGAACTCTACCTGTAGAACAGCGACCTTGCACTTTTCTTTTTTAACTTTGAGGCCAACTTCCTGGAAACTGGTGAGTACCGCTTGCAGACGGTTGAGGAGTTCGGCGTTGTTGGCTGCTGACACTAAGATGTCATCGAAATAGAGGATGACACCTGGGAAGCCTTGCAAGAGATGCTCCATCAGTCTCTGGAAAAGTCCCAGTGCCACGTTCACCCCAAATTGCAGCTGGAGACATCTAAAAAGCTCCTCGATGTGTTACAATCGTCTGAGCCTCAGCTGTGGTGTCATCAACTGGTAGCTGTTGGTAGGCTTGGGCAAGGTCCAGTTTAGCAAAGACCTTATCCTCACCCAGAGAGTGCAGCAGATGTTGGACTACTGGCACCGGGTATGCATTTTGCTGTAATGCTTTATTTATGTACATTTATAGTCTACGCAGATGTAGACAGAACCGTCCGGCTACACAGGGGTCACAATTGGAGTCTCCCATTTTGCATGGTCAACAGGTTCCAGGATTCCTTGGCTGATGAGCTTGTTGAGTTGCTCATCAACCCTTGAGTGGAAGACAAACGGTACTCTTCGCGGCTTCATTTCGATCGGAGCAACTTGGGGGTCAAGGTTGAATGAAATGGGTGTGCCCGTATGCCTGCCCAGGTTTCTGTCAAAGAGGTCTGCAAAAATCAGAGATTAAGGTCTTGTTATCAGAGTCACTGATAGAGTTGATGCCAGTGATTTCCAGATCCAGAGTGGAGAATCAGTCCAGTCCTTGGAGACGTGGTAGGGAACTGTCCACTATGAGCAGTCACAGTGTGCCCGAGAAGTCCTTGAAAGATACTCTAAAGGTGCCAGTTCTGATGATAGGAATGCTGTTTCCCTGGTAGTCTCGGAGGTGAATATGGTGGAAGTCCAACTGTCTTTTTGAGATTTCTTTAATGTACTCCAGGAGACAATGGTCATTGAAGATCCTGTGTCTACCTCCATCTGGCAAGGGGACCCCCTCAATCAGGATGGTGACATGGACCTTGCAAGAGGAGAGGCTGACTTGAACTATGACTGCTTCTTCCTTGCAGGTGCCTCTGGAGACAGTGAAGCAGTCCTCTCCATGACTCTGTTGTCTTTTCCGCATTTTTTTGGGGCAAATTTATGGGCTTGCAGTGGTAGCTGTTGGTTGGTTTGTGTGACAGTCCCTGGCCAAATGTCCTGTCTTTTCACATCTTTGACAGATGGCATTCTTGAACTTACACACCATTCACGGGTGATTGCTGCCACAACCAACACATGCTGGTTGCCTCTTTTCTGTGTCCACATTCTTCCCCTTGGAGGATTTGAGGCGATAGACGTCATTGTCCTCATCTGTTGATTCACCGTGGTTGGCATTTTCATGGTGCACAGTGACTGGTTTCTGCGATGCTGGTGGGCTGTTTAATTTTTGAATCTCAGTCATTGACTGATTGGACATCTCAGCTGCTTGTGCCTCATCGAGCATCATCTGCAGGGTGATTGCAGTCCTATTCTTTGATTTTTTTAAAAAGTGATTTACCATAATTTTTGGAGGATGTTTCAAGTGAAATTGCTGTTTTTGCTGAATTGCAGTGACCAGAGGAATTAATGGAATTCTTCCAGTTAAAAATTCACCACTGCTTTTGTTAAAACAAAACTGTTGTGGGATACCACCAGGAATAATTGTGTCCCTTATTTTTCCCCTGAAGATTTCTTTTTTTTGCCTGCTGTATCTAGATCTTGCACCAACCCAGTCAGGTACTTCGAAATTAATCTCAATTTGATCACCTGTGAAAATACAACAGGATGACAAAAACAAAAAAGGGGTATGAGAAACTAATGCAAGAAGAAAGGAATACAGGGAAGTATTTGTTTAAAAATACTTTAAATACCCACATCACTGACATTATTTTAAAACTGCATGAATTAACCAAATGCATTTTTCCATGATTGGCGTCTTCTTGGGTAGCCACAAGTGTGCTGAACTATTGAAGACATATCATTTTTAAATATCCACTCAATTTTCTTCTCTTGTATGTTGCATTCCCAGTCACATGGTTGTTTACATTCTTTCCTAATTCCAAGATGCATGGTTTGAAGTTTGCTTCCTTAATATAAAATATATACCCTCAGTAAGTTACAGATATACTGTTCATTGTGTACTATGTTATCTTATAGCAACATCATCAGAATGTCAGTAAAGACAGAATTGTTCCAGAAAACACAACATGAAATAATAGATTTAAATTATAAGGAAATATTAGTTGGGATTTCTTTAGTACAAGCTGTTCAATAATGGAAAAGACTGCATCAAGAGGTGGTAGATTCTAATTCACTGGAGGTATTTAACTAGAAACTAGATGATGCTACTATGGTAGGTATGTTGTACTGATAGATTCCTACACTTAATTGGACGTTGAACTTGGTGATCACCAAATCCATTCCAGCCTTTCTTTTCTACATTTTATAGGTTCAAATTGGTGTGATCTATTAAAAATCTATTCAAAGTCACCAAAAATTCTCTACTTCCTTTGGTGAACCCAAAGAGTTGATGAATATGGGACAATTGCATCTAAGAGAGTAAGTGATCTAATCTCCAATATGCATAAATAAAAGCCCCGCCCCCATGATAATTATAAAAATAATGAAGTGGAATAATTAAACCTGGTATTTTGTCTGTTTTTTTCCTTCTTCCCTATTTAGGATCCCAGGTTTAGTTTGAACAGGAGAATCTGATCTACACTGATTTCCAGAATTATGATTTTACAAATTATTGACTCCTTCTAGTGCTGTCAGTACTGAACATATGACATACAGTATAGTATTGTCAGAAACCAACCTGTGCATGTTATAAGTAGACTGTTGATAAATTCACTTTATATTTAATGCCACTTTAATTTGCATTCCCAGTAACTAGACATGAACGGAAATACCTTTAACATTTCATTTTAGCTTTCCAAATTTTGCAGTGCATAAAATTACTTGAAAAGATTAACTACAGGTAGTCCTTGACTTACAAGCTTCATTTAGTGACCGTTTGAAGTTACAATGGCACTGAACAAAGTGACTTATGACCGGTTTTTACATTTACAACTGTTGCAGCATCCCCATGGTCAGGTGATCAAAATTCAGACATTTGGCAACTAGTTCATATTTATGACAGTTGCAGTGTCCTGGGGATAGGTGATTGACCATTGAAAGTCAATGTAGAAGGCAGATTCTTTTAGCAACTGTGTTACTAACTTAACAATTGCACTACATTAACAACTGCAATGGTTCACTTAACAATTGTGGCAAAAAAGGTTGTAAAATGGGAACACACTCACTTAACAATGCTCTTGCATAGCAACAGAAATTTTGGGGTCAGTTGTGGTCATAAGTCAAGGACTACTACATCATTATTAAAATAGTTACAAAAATGCATTATCTTATGGGAAGTACTTGCAAATATTACTGTAGAAGAAATGCACCTGTGAATGCCTGCATTAAAACATACAACCTAATGTGGAAGCAGGTTGAATTGATTTTAAGACTGGGGATGTGAAATGTGTGAGAAAGGGACAGATCCAGTGGTGGGTTTCAACCGGTTTCACAACCGGTTTGGTGATTGTGCGTGTGCTCAGTTTCAAAACAACCAACTTACCTTCTATGTAGTAACACAGTAGCTTAGTTGAGGCACGGCAATCCGCTCTGCTGCACAAATCAGCTGAGAAGATAAAGGAGAGAAAAGCACAAGGGTGGGTGGAAGGGCCCAGCTGATCGTAGCACCTACCAGCTGGCCAGCTGATCTATCATCGGAGCTACCGGTTCGCTTGCACCGGTCCAAACTGGCTAAATCCCACCCCTGGACAGATCAATCTGAAGTGCACCTGAAAGTTCTTGAATATGATAACACTTCTAGGTTGTTTTATTTTTATTCCATTTATTCTACTTTGCATATATTTGGCTAAAATATGATAACCTAAAGATGTGATAGCATTAGCAAAGCCCATCCACAAGCACAGTAGGTAGAATAACCCAGCTTCAGAAGAATCCTTTGTAAACAATGAATAAAATGCTTCCTTTATGTTATTAGTAAATGAAACAAAGCTAATAGTTGAGTTCCCTTTGCCTTTGAAAGGGTTCTCTTTTATTGTACTAAAGTTGTACAGATCTCTGAAAGGATTACTTCTTCAAAGGCTTCAGCAAAGCATCCTTTTAAAACAACTTTGAACCAAAGGAATGTTAAATAATTAAGTTTGCATTAATGAATTAAATAATTATTAAATTGTTCTGCCTCCTTAAGGCTGTGGCCATGGTCGGTGGCCACAAAAGCTATATAAAGTGGGTTGGTGCTGAAGAAAAGGTTGAGAACCACTGACTTAGATGATTAATCCTATATATGTTAGCTTATTGACCAATTAATTATCTTAGCAAAGAATACATAGAATAATAAAGCAGAATATAAAACAAAAGCCCAGTTTGAAATCCTATGGTTTGAAAAGATAAGAGGAAGAAGTTCACGTTTTGAACTTTCACCTATGTAATTCATATGTATATATTATATTATTATGGTGGTGCAGTGGTTAGAATGCAGTACTGCAGGCTGATCACTGGCTGCTAGCAGTTTGGCAGTTCAGGTCTCACTGGCTCAAGGTTGATTCAGCCTTCCAACCTTCCGAGGTCGGTAAAATGAGGACCCAGATTGTTGGGGGCAATAGGCTGACTCTGTAAACCTCTTAGAGAGGGCTGTAAATGCACTATGAAGTGGTATATAAGTCTAAGTGCTATTGCTATTGCTATATTATATATATAGGACAGGTTTCCCCTATGTTCCTATGCTACTTTATTCACTGCAATAAAACTACTTACCTATTATTTGTTTGTGTGTGTGGGTCTGCTTTGGAGTGAGGAACTGAGACAGAATATTAGGAAGTCTGAGCAGGCATAATGGCTATTAATGGCTATTACAGCTCTGGCACTATCATCAAGGATGGCCCAATCTTTAGGCAGAATGAGGCAGCTACTACTACTACAGACAAAGTTTTATACCAGTACAATATAGCATTGTGTTTGTTACGCCATGACCTTTTTACTGCCACTGGGAGGGGTGCGTGCAACTTTATTCTGCAGATGTTAAAATAATTCAGTTTGGCCTTGGTGTTATGTACCATGAGTTTGAGAGAAAGGATGACCTTGAAGTGGCATAATGTCTTGAATCAGCCATTGTCTTTATTGATGCAAAGCTAATTAGTAACGTATCTTCCATTAACACTAACATGCTAGCAAATTCTCAGTCCTAGTATGATTATTATAAAAAGATCAGCAGCTACTCTACACTTCTCCAACAACTATGCTAATATCTATAATCAGAATATCTTTGTCCAACTTTTTAAGCTGCATGTGCCGCTAAGCATTTAGCAATATCGGCTAGATATTGTCACCTGCTTTCTTTAGAATTCTAAAGGATTAGAATTCTTTCAGCTCTTGAAAAACAGTATGATTGGAAGGGGAAAGGGAGGAGACTTTGCTGACAACACACTGAACCATTTCCCAACTACTTCTTCCACTGGCACACATTAGGGATTGTGCTTCTCAGCAGT
The DNA here is from genome assembly GCA_032468155.1 of Oxyrhabdium leporinum. Taxonomy (NCBI): domain Eukaryota; kingdom Metazoa; phylum Chordata; class Lepidosauria; order Squamata; family Cyclocoridae; genus Oxyrhabdium; species Oxyrhabdium leporinum. The sequence continues at coordinate 12,073 of JANHFL010008338.1, forward strand.
CTCTGTTCTGATCCAGTTTAGTTTTGAATCTTGACTTTATCTTGCTGGCATCTCTCCCCTCACCAAATTTGATCCAGCTCAGTTCTGCTTTCTGCAGACAAACGGGCAGAGTTCTGAGTCTCTACCTTCCAACACTCCATCAGGTTGGAAAGAATAAAAAGAAAATAATGTCATCCAGATTCACTAAATATGCAGTATATTTAATAGTGAGATTTGAAGTCATAGTGCCCGAGTGAAGGAATCACTGAATGAAGGAATTTAATTCTCTTCAAAGTAATTTTTCCAATGAATCCATATTTACTAAACTTTAAAATGATCCCAGATGTGTCTGTAATACTGGAAACTCCTCAAGTAAAACACTTATCAGTTGAGTAACATAATATACTATTTTTCCTTTGGCCAAATCTGATGCAATATGGATTAAAGAAAAGAGGGCTTTTGCCCAAATAGTGAACAATGGCTTTCCATTCTCTTACATTGTCTAGAACCCAACAGCCTCACTTTTAATCCTCTTTCTACCTTTATTGACTCCCTGACAGTACCCCACACTCTCTTGTTTATCTGTGATTAGATCAAACAGTTGATTTAGGAATTTCTTATTATGGATCATATGTTTTCTGTCAACTCGGTTGATCCCTTTGCAAATAACAGAATAACTGAATTGGAAGAAACCTTGGAGGTCTTCTAATCCAACTCCCTGAACAAGCAGAAGACCCTATACCATTCTGGACAAATGGCAGTCCAATCTCTTTTTAAACACCTCTAGTGATGAAGCACTCACAACATCTGAAAGCAAGCCATTCCACTGATTAATTATGTCAGGTAATTTCTCCTTATTTCTAGATTGGTTCTCTCGTTGATTAGTTTCCATCCATTGGTTGTTCAGATGCAAAGGTATTCCTACATATATTTTTCCTATTCTTAACAGTATGAAGAAAATCACTTGGCTTTAGACAATTGCTTTTTGTATATTCTGGCATGATCCATTTCTGAACCCGGAAAATCAGCCACATACCCAAGCTCTTGATATTTGCCCTATGAGATTGTAGCTGATTCTCAGTTTTCTAGTATTGTCAGGATTTTTTACCTGGAACAGGATATTTCAGCTCCAAAGCCCTAAATGTCTTGAACCTCCATGAAAACAAGCTTTTTTGACTATACAACAGACAAAAAAAAACAACCATCATTAAAGTTATGTAGAACTTTCTAAAACAATTTGAATGATGAATCTGTTTACTTTCATGTTTCCTTCTCACACATTGTTATAAAGAAAAATAATAAATCTCATGACACATCTATATTTGTCCAACTGCCTGCCTTTAAGTCAGTCTGGAGTGTTTGATTGCTGAGCCGCAATCTTCTCCAGATAAGCAAGTAACGGTGGGCTTACCATTTACAAAAAAAAAAAAAGCTTAAAAGTCAAACCTGTTTCTATTCTTAGTGATTTATGCAGATCTTTTGGCAGGTGGATTTAAAAGTGATAAAGAAAACAATACCTGTTCCTCAGAGCATTTCTTTCCCAATTAAATCATATCAGATGAAGGATGGAATTATATATTCCATAGGAACAAATGTTGCAAGTCTTTGACAACTACTTTTTCTAAAAAAAGTAGTTTTGACAAGAGACAAGTTTATCAGAAAAATTCCTGCAAATTCTCTCAACATAAAAAGCATGCTTTGAAAAGTAACCAAGGGTTTGGGACTTCACAAAACATCAGTAATTTGTGGAAAGCTTCAAGGGAAAATAAGACTCTTCCTAACAGAAATTAGAGATAGAAATTAACATATCCCTTGATATAGTAGGAACAATATTACTATATATACATGCAATAAATTGGTATATGTTTATTGGGATAACAATATTAAATATATATTTTAAGGATAAGGTGGGAAAAATATTCCTATATATACATAATGAAAGAGAGGGAGAGAGAGAGAGAGTGAGAGACAGACATACAAACTAACATACATAAATATACAGGTAGTCCTCAACTTATGACCAATTGTTTAGCAACCATTCAAAGTTACAACAGAACTGAAAAAAGTGACTTATGACCGATTCTCACACTTATGATAGTCATAGCATCCCCACAGTCATAGGATCAAAATTAGGGTGTTTGGTATTTATGATGATTACAATGTCCTAGGGTCATGTGATCGCCATTTGTGACCTCCCCAGCCAGCTTCTGTCAAGCAGAGTCAATGCAGGAAGCTGGATTCATTTAATAACCACATGATTCACTTAACAACTGCTATTATTTGCTCAACAACCATGGCAAAAGGTTATAAAATTGGGTGCAACTCACTTGCTCACATTGCTTAGTAGTGGAAATTCTAATCCTGATTGTGGATGTAAATTGAAGACTACAGTGTATGAAAATACACACTTTGATGGCAGGATCTGTTTTGCAAGACTTCTGATTTTTCAAACAAATCTCAAGCTAGTAAAAAAAAGTGTTTATGAGTTTTTTTCCCACTTGCATCTAACCATAGTTGTGTTCTAGCAAAATTCTGTTTCTGGCACATATGTCTGGCAATGTAATTTTTCTGCCATGACTAAGATAGATATAAGTTGTCCTTAGCATGTAATGATTTTATCCTGATTCCAGTATTACTCAAGGGCAGCCTCAAAGTATGGAAAATATGTTAGGGAAGTCAGATGGTTGGTAATAGAGGTAAGATAGGGATTGGCAATGGGTAGAGTAAACTTCATGCTTCTATCCTTGTCTGCAAATTCAAACACAAGTGGAGAACGTTTTAAGTCACTAGTGGAGAAAAGCCCAGCATATGCTATAGCCATTTTGATGAATTCAAATATTCTATGATTGTAATATTACCCGAGGGAGCATGATTGGTATTCCTTAGGTATGTTGCATAACAACCCTATTGCACAGCAGTCTTTATTATATTTTTCTTCAGAAGTGATATATGTTGACTTTTCTTTTGCTCTTATTTTCTACGCAAGAGTGAATGAGTGAATGACTAACTGACTCACTGAGATGCTAAAAAACCAATAAAACTTGGATGAGCTCTAAAATGACTTCTCCTTAGTGAAAGGATAGCAAAAAGGCAAATGAAATCCAGAGTAAATCAGTATCTTATTCTATAAATTGGACTCTGAGCCTTTGCCAAAAATGTGGCACTAATCAGTGCTATTGGACACCTCCCTGTGACCTTTCACCCAGTGACTCTCAATGGAAGAGAAAATGACAGATTTCTCAGTTGAACATTGCCCATTTCCTATAACTGTATATGTACAACTGAACAATCCCTGGAACTGGCAGTACACAATAGAAATTATGTCAGGAAGATGTTATAGATCAGACTCTCAGAGCATTCTAGAAATTAATTGTTCAGGTTGATATATAGAGTATGTGAACACAGTTTTTAGAACTATAAGTGTAATCTATGAACAAAAGAAAACCAACAAACGGAAAACCTTGGGGAGGAAATGGAATCCTACCTTATCTGAAATAATCAATACATAGAGTACAATACTCCGGCACTTTGATGTACACAAGACAAGACACAGAGTTATGGATTTTGACATGGAGGCTTTAAGACCTATTTCTTCTCTTTAACTCTAACTGTGCACAAGATTTCCTATGAAGAAAAAAAAAAGGTCATCCTACAAGGAGAATTGAGTGGATATGAGCAAAAATTGTATCATTTTATTTTTCTTTCAGTCTTTTCATAGCTTGGGAGTCAACTGACTTGATATTATTCCCTTTATAGTTAGTATGACTCATGAAATTAAAACCCAGGTTTTAACTATTTAAACTTTATTTTAAAGAAGTATCAAGTATCCCTTTCTTAGCTTACCTGTTCGTTTACAGGGAGCAAATTTCAAAGTTGTACTCCTGATTGTGCTTCTTGTCTGGATTGCCACCTAGGGTGATCAGAAAGAAACTCAGAGCCATCCCAGTTTAATTATGCTAGGTATAAAATGAGTGGTAGAATTGCTTTCACACTTTACCTTACTAACAGTAAATATATTTCTAGAAATCAAAATGGTTCTTGTTTCCATCCAGGGTTCCATTGTGCTACGGAATTACAATCATATTGTCAAAGAATAAAATCCGACAATGAAAAATATGCCCTTAGAGTTGCAATCAGTTAAAAGAATCTGAATGAAAATGTGACCTGAATAACCTGGAAAAGTTTTAATAGATAATTAAACTAGGTTGAAAATCAGAGAAAAATTAATGGCATAGCGGAATTGATCTCTGCTGATTTACATGAGTAGAAACTCTGGATTGAAATTTTATCCCTCTGTTACAGTACTGAAGTGCAGATGATACAACAATGATTAGTCTCATTCAAGACAACCACAAATCTGCATACAGACAGGAGGTTGAACAAACTTGTGGTGCAACCAGAACAATCTTGAACTAAACACACGCAAAACCGTAGAAATGGTGGTAGAGTTTAGGAGAAACCTTCCTATACTACCACTTCTTACAATACTAGACAACATGGTATCAACAGTAGAGACCTTCAAGCTTCTAGGTTCTATCATATCTCAAGACTTAAAATGGACACCTAACTTCAAAAATGTCATAAAAAAACACACAACAAAGAATGTTCTTTCTGCACCAACTCAGAAAGTTCAAACTGCCCAAGGAGTTGCTGATTCAGTTCTACAGAGGAATTATTGAGTCTGTCATCTGCACCTCTATAACTGTCTGGTTTGGCTCTGCAACC
>JANHFL010008338.1:16783-32969 GCA_032468155.1 Oxyrhabdium leporinum
AGAAGAGATTGGACAACCATTTGTCTGAAATGGTATAGGGTTTCCTGCCTGAGCATGGGGTTGGACTAGAAGACCTCCAAGGTCCCTTCCAACTCTGTTATTCTAATTCTAGTGTTATCCAGTAGGGTCCAACCCAACCCTTGGTGATTCGATGGGCCAGGTCTCTTCACATCTTCTGATCTGGCAGTACTTCTTTGAGTTGTCCTATGCTCCTGTTGGGGTCAGCTTTGATGGTGTCCAGCCACTGGGTTCCTTGGCATCCTGGTTTCCTTTTACTGCTAACCCTCCCAAGCATTATTGCTTTCTTCGGTGAATTTCTCCCGCCTGCCATGGCCAAAATAACCGAGATGCAGTTTTGCGATTTTGCCTTCTATGTGGGGTTATGCACTGGGTCACCTTTGCTGCCCAAGGAAGACTTCTCCGGCACCGCCCCTCAAACGAGTCGATTTTCTTCCCGCCTTGTTGATTTTATTTTATTTTTTTAAAAAAAAGATCCCAATCAAATGAACCCAAATGACAGAACAATAAAATGAAATGAATGAAACAACAACAATAATAAATAAAAGAAATTTAAGTGGGTAGGGCGTTGATCTGGCTCAAGACAATTGAGATCGTATTGAAAAAAACGACGGACCAACCTCAACCCGAGGAGGAAAATGCGTTTCAACTTTCACCCGTCCATTCTTAAGAAAGTCTCTGGAATGTTTTATCCAAACAAGATAAGCTGCTCAGGTTAGTTGCCGGAATGGGTCTAGGTGGTCAAGAGTTCATCCAAGTTCAGGGTTTTTTCTTTTATTGCCACAGGAATGTGTTTGTTTGTTGTTTGTTTGTTTCTGCCTTTAACTCACCTGTCATTCAGGAACTCAAGGCAGTTACATAATGCATCCTGTATTTCCCCATAACAAGATAGGATGGGCTGAGAGAGAATGAGTGGCCCAAAGCGCCCCCCAACCCCCAGACAAATGATGGGATTATGTTTGCAGGACCCGCTTTCCTTGGGTAAACTTAACCATGATTTATTCAACTCAACTTTCCTAAGATCTCCTAACACAGTGAACCATAAACTAAGAACATAGGGTAAATTCTGTGCTAGATGGTTGGCTAGCTTTAACAGAACAGAATAGCAGAGTTGGAAGGGTCCTTGTAGGTCATCTAGTCCAAACCCCTCCAAGCAGGAGACCCTACACTGTTTCTGACAAATGGTAGTCCGGTTTCTTCTTGAAAGCTTCCAGTGATGAAGCTCCCAGAACTTCTGTTCCATCGGTTGATTGTTCTCACCGTCAGAAAATTTCTCCTTATTTCCAGGTTGAATCTCTTCTTGGTCAGTTTCCATCCATTATTCATTGTCTGGCCTTTGCCTTGGAAAATAGCTTGACCCCCTCCTCTCTGTGGCAGCCCCTCAAATATTGGAAGACTGCTATCATGTCTCCCCTGGTGCTTCTCTTCACTAGACTAGCCATGTGCAAGTGTCCGCTTGCTGCTTGTGCAGTCTGATTCTGAATGGACTACAGCTTGAGGGTTGGGGACCATTAGTGTTTAGAACAGTGTAGGAGATGAACCAGTTGAGCCTAAGGATGGGTCAAATGCATCATCAGTTTGGTGTTGCTATGCCCTGTAAGATACTTAATTCCAGTTCCTCTCGAACTCCGTTGATTCTTACCTGGAGCCAATTTTCTTGGACTTTTAGTAGATCAGATTCTTGGGTGCAGGTTGCATGGAATAAACTTTTGAACTCTATCTTGGGCTCCTGATTTCCAGTGCCTGACAAATAGATCTTGTTGCCGCTTAAACCAATTCAGACCAGTCATCTCCGTTGATACCTGTGGGTTTACATTATCCTTATTCTGTTATAAATCAATCTGATTTGGAAAACTCAGAACTGAAAAAAAAGACTGAAAAGGGGTTACTTTGAAATGGTTGAATCTGAACTTGAATTGTTGTTAGCAAAAGATGCAGGAACAATGAAATTAAAAAATTGCAAAAATCTTTAACCATATGGCTTGCTCTGACATCCCCATGAATCTATTCATCAGAAACGTGGAGACTGATTTTCTTTGAGAAGCAAATATTCTGGCAAATTATACTGTATTTGGCAGAGAAATAATAACAAAGTTGTTTATTTTTATGTTCTTTTCTAAAAAGACAATCAAAAGTCTAGGTTCCTGGCATGTTCTATTTCTCTGACAATGACAAGCTTTACATCTGCCAACAGAACCATTTTGCCAACAAACTGCACACAGTTCTGTTAACAAAAAAGGAAAGCAATTTGATGACGAAAAGTGATAGCTATTGGAAGCAGAACCTTGCAGATTTCTAAAATGAGATTTGAATTTAGTTTCCAAGTGGACCTGGGAAGTCTCAAACGGTTTCAGGTAAATTCGGAGATGCCTTTTATCGCCCACTTGAGGTCCAAACAGAATTTTGATCAGGGTTTACTCTGCTTTCAGTTAGGGAGACCTGGAACCCAAAGATTAATCTCCTTGAGAGAGATGGATGATCTAGAAATATGAAATATAAATGCAATAAAATTAAAATAAATTGATTTCTCAGTAATAGCCCCTTCCTCTAGAAGAATCTATCCCACACCCTAGGTTAAATATGTCTTTATAGAGCTGAAGAAGCTTCTTGGATAAGAAGTGGAACATCTTCAAAGAAAAACAAGAAAGTCCAGTTGCCTCTTGAAAAGCACCTTTGGGACAACTATGACCTGGATGTCTGAGACATATGTCTTTACTCAGATATTTTGAATGATGATAAAAATAACACTCTTTAAGATTCATGTGATGGCAGATTCAGGTTAATTTGTAGTTTTTAATAATTTTGTTTATTTATTGATTTTAGGGATGGATTGTAATTTTATTAATGCTTTATCTCATAAATAGTCAAAAAGAGGGCTGTGAAATTATCTACAGACCCCTCACATCCTGGACATAAATTGTTTCAACTTCTATCCTCAAAATGATGCTATAGGGCACTGCACACCAGAACAACTAGACACAAGGACAGTTTTCCCCCGAATGCCATCACTCTGCTAAACGGCTAATTCCCACAACACTATCAAACTATTTACTCAGACTGCATTACTATGATTCTTCTCATCCTTCCTATTACCTATCTCTTCCCACTTATGACTATAACCTTGTTGCTTGTATCTCTACGATTTGTTGTTTTATTTATTTCCTAGTATGATTTGATTGCTTATTTAGTAATCTATGACTATCACTGTGTTGTATCTTATGATTCTTGATTTTTTTTTCTTTTTATGTACGCTAAGAGCATATGCACCAAAGACAATTTCCTTGTGTGTCCAATCACACTTGGCAAATAAAGAATTCTATTCTATTCTATTCTATTCTATTCTATTCTATTCTATTCTATTCTATTCTATTCTATTCTATTCTATTCTATTCTGAAACCCGCCTTCCGAATAAGCTGATGGTAGAATATTTGATCAGGATCTAGTGAATGCCCACTGATATTTGGGATAGATAAGTGTCTACAGGTAAGCTTTTAGAATGATACTTTAGAAATCTTTGTGTATGTGTATGTATGTGAGTCAATATATTTTTTAAATCTTTTAAAGCATTGAATGTTTTTCAAATGCCATTTTAGCCTTATTTAGTCTTAGATAGCTTTACCTAGATAGTAGATACTTGGGTGATATCCTTAGGGATATAACTGAGGCGCTCTTCCATAAAGCAATTTTAAAATTATTCAGTGGTTTAGCAGCAACATTCCAGTTAATTCCAAGATAAACCAATCAGCAGAATATCTAGAAGCATTTTAGTTTCATTTTGCGGCAACCTGGGACTTTAAAAAGTAACTTGGGGACCGAAAGGGGGAAGATCTAAAAACATAACCTACCTTGAGGGAATATTTTCAAGGAGTTTATACTAGAGCAAAGTCCTAATTGCATCCCATATAATTACTGAATGACTGATTGCACTGCAAAAAGTTCAAATAGCAGTTCAAATTTAAAAAAAAAACTGTTTTCTATGGAATCCAACTATTATCACAACTCTTCTCGAGGAAGTATCATTAGCATAAGCTGTTTTTCTTCTGAAGACTGAAATTTTAAGGCATTTAACTTGTTCTATATCCTGTATTGTCCTGTATGCCATCTCTAGATCTTGGTGGTATGGGGAAGAAATGTGATTTTTGTCTTGTGGTACTTAATAATTATCTGTGTCTCTTGGCAGTGTTGAACAAGGGTGTAAAGAATTCTCCTGAGGTTGATTTGGCTTAATGACAAGATGACAGCATAAAGCCAGATAGGAAGATGTTTATTTGCCAGCTTGAGGACATGTAATTAGATCCCCTGAAGTCAATTTATGAGGGAATTTATATAAATACTAACCAAGAAAGGAACCAAAATGCGGCTTTGCTTGACTCTCTTGGCTATTGAAATCAGATCAGAGATTTGCCCAGGCTGATTATATTATTTTTTGAGGCATATGTTGTCATGCAACTCTATAACAGCAGTTTGTTGATTGTAGAACTCTTGAATCCAGCCTGCCCTAAAATTCATTGAAGCAATGAACATATGGGAATTTTTGTTGCACATTTTTAGCTAAATGCTGCATAATCAGGGTTGACTGTTCATTCTTAATCACATTCTTTTTTTTCTCAAATTGGGGGCAGGAACTTCCAGTCCAGACATCTGGATATACATTTTTAAATTATATTCTATAGTTGTATAGTTCTGTAGTTGACAGTATTGTTTTGGCTACCTTTTTGAAAAAAATTGGGGATAACTATAGCTGGGATGTGAGCTGGATTGTCTATGTAAGAGAATAATGATGCCAGCCCATCAACCTATTTGCCGTCCATTAGCTGTGCCAGAATACAATCGTGGCTGGGTATTTTGCCCCATTTTAACTGTTTTTTTAAAAAGTGTTGATCTCTAGAAGATAGCTAAGTGATAAAGTGAGAGTTTCCTCTTATAGAACATGAAAGTATGTCTCTCACGCAGGTATAGATATGCAACAAGCCACCCAGAATGGATCATATTTAGAATGACCAATGATAATCTAACAAGGGGAATGAAGTAACTTTGGATTTGACAACTTTTATCATCTCTTAGATTTGAAAAATAGTTTATCTGTTACTTATTCACTTTACAGCACATAACTGAATTGAGCAGGGGTTTTTTTTAGCAACAGCACAACCATAATCAAATCACTTCTGAAAGGTTTGAGCTTGGCATCTATTTTAAGTACAGTCTCCAGAAGTTTCTGTATAGTTAAATCCAAACCATGTTTGGCCTTTAGACAACTAATGGTTCTGTTCTCTAGGAAGACCAAGCATACAGGTAGTCCTCGACTTACAACAGTTCATTTAGTGACCATTCAAAGTTACAATGGCATTGAAAAAAGTGACTTATGACCATTTTTCACAATTGCAATCATTTGCAACATCCCCATGGTCATGTGATCAAAATTCAGATGCTTGGCAACTGGTTCATAAATGACCGTTGTAGCATGCCAGGGTCATGTGATCACTTTTTGCAACCTTCTGACAAGCAAAGTGAATGGGGAAGCCAGATTCATTTAACAATAAGGTTATTAACTTATCCACTGCAGTGATTCACTTAACAACTGTGGCAAGAAAGGTAGTAAAATGAGGCAAAACTCACTTAACAAATTCTCACTTAACAACATAAATATTGGGCTCAATTGTGGTTGTAAGTCAAGGACTACCTGTACTTTCTGAAGAATTGCACCAATTAGCATTATTTTTACGTAGTCATGCCACCTTATTCTCATAAGGCTGGCATCAAAAAGATGGTTGGAGTGACTTTCAATGGACCAGCTGAGAGTACTCAGGGTAGATTGGCCACCTTCAAGCCTGGCTATCATTTCAAAGTGGGAAATCATGGTAGGCAAACTTGTAAATCATAGTCCAGTCACAACTGAGTTATTCCGGGCTGAGCATGTATCATTCTAGCTATCATCATTGAGAATAAAGACACTGTGCCATTGATCTGGCCAGAATATCTTATGGCTCTTGGAAAATATATTAAAATAATTGCATCATGGAAGTTTTTCTTTAATTTTTCATCACTTTTTACTGTTTTTGTACACAGATCCAGAAAGATGGTGGGATGAAATCTATTTTTAGACAGTAATTAGGTAGTTTTGCATATAGAAAATCGGAAAGATTTTCTAATCCTTACATTCTGTGTCTTAATAAGAAATGATTAACAAAATTCAGACTTGCTTTCCTCTTTGATTTTTGTTGCTTACCACAGTGTCAGTTACTTTAATTATTTCTATTTAATTACATCCTAGCATTTGAACTATCCTCATTAACCTTCATCAGAGTGAGTCATCCGGGCTAACGCAGATCATGGAAACAACATCTTGCGCAATCCTTCTCCCAAACCCCACCTGCTTCCTTGGCTTTTGCTTTCCCTGAATTCCTTCAAGTCATTAATTGAATATTAGAGCACTTGGCCATTTAGCTGTTCAGATCATAAAGCAATATAGGTAACATGAGGCTGCAATAGCTCAGTAGTCTCCACATTCTCTTCTTCATGCCTCATTAGCATTTTTAAGAAGAGACTACAAAAATGTACAGAAAAAAAATGCTTCATCTAAGATTAGCAGCAAGTGAAGGACAAATGTTTATTCTAAGCATGTCATTAATATGTGACTGTTCTTTTGCTGGCTGATAGTCTCTGAAAGAAAGCTGAGATTTTTCAGTGACACATTCAATCATTGGCTTTCTAAATCTGTGAAAATATGTCCTGAATAGATATTTATAGAATTCTGGTGTCAAATGACTAAAAAGGAATGTGGTACAGACCTCCTACGTTCTTCCATGTCTATGTATGCCCCCACATTAAAATCCGTGAGAAATTTTGGTGTGAGGGGACACAGAAGCTTAAAGTTTAGGTCTTATTTGAGAATAACCTAACTGTGAAAGAAGATGTTAAAGGATCCGCAAGTCTTTGTCCTGGACCTAGCATATCTTCAGAACCAAAATCAGTTTCCATTAGCTTGAGATTACCTGATTGATTGATTGATTGAGTGATTGGATCTGAAAACTGCCTGGCTTCAGAATATAAATCTGGTGACTAACAGTTCAAAACAGAAAAATTCAAAAAGCATCCAGACAACAATATCCAATATACAGAGCTATAATAGGGGCTCCACAACCATCCTACCTTGAAGGCGTGGGAGAGCAACCATGTTTTTAAAGATCTCAGATCATCACTAGGATGAGAGACATATAAACTGTGGGAACCCAATGAGTTAAGGAGGAGGCAGCCTGAGGCTCTTCCTAATACCACATTCCTTGCCAAGGCTCAAGGAATTCTTCTGTCCTTTTTGTTTTTTTTAATAACTTCTGGACATTTCCCTCATGGCTTTATGTAGAATACATTGCAATTATTTCTTCATGAGGTGACTAGACCATGAGTGACTGTCTGAAGGGCCTCCCAATCTAGGAGCAGGTATAGTTGATGCACAAGATCGAGCTGCTCAAAGGTTCTCTTGCCACAACAGCTACCTGCCCTTTGTGCAGGACCTATGAGTTCAAAGAAGTCAAAAAATATTAAATGGGATATTTTACCTAAGGCTCTGTCAAGACCTATCTTTTATCACTAAGGCATGCAAGTACATTCAAAATATCATTTTTTGTATTTGATTATAAAGGGGAGAGGAGATGGCTGCAATGTACTCTTGATAAACATTTGGTTTTTCTTCAATACTTGCAAGCACAGTGTAAACAACTTCTAGAACATATGATTCTTACATCTTATATATTAGTTATAAGCAGCAGCTGAGGGAACTCATAGCCATTTATTTCAGGTTTGCCCAAAGCAGAAGGCAAGAGAAGGGTAAGAAACTCTGAACACTTTAGACAAAATAGGAAAAGCATTTTTTACTTTTTTTTTGCAATGCATTAATAATAGGCAGACTGGTGTTCCAGGATCAAGTTTCATGTTCCCCTCTTTTGGCATCTGCCAGAATCTATGTTCTACTTTACTTCAATTGTTAAAACATGGAAAGGAAGCATGCTTCAAAATGCTTGTCTCCAGCAACAATTCCATTTGCAAGAATGCACTGTAGTCTACAGGATGAGTGGGCATAGCTCATGTTTTCATTGTGAAATCAAGGCAGGCTATCATCCTAAAGTGAAAGATACAAAGGTGTATTCCCAAAGGTGCTTTTTTCAGGAGGCAACTGTACTTTCTGGTTTTTCTTTGAAGATGTTTCACTTCTCATCCAATAAGCTTCTTCAGCTCTGACTGGATGGTGGGGAATGGAAGGATTTATACTCCTTGGAGACAGCTGGGCATTTGCATTATTTTAGTAAATCATTAAGGCCACCTGGAGGTTTATCTATGTCGTCAGGATTATCTGAGTGGTGCAAATGTGGTGTGGAGCCTTCTTGGAATTGTTGAAAGGACTGTGTTGCAGACTGGAGATAGATGATGTCATATCCCCCCCCCCCTCTGTATGTCCTCTTTAACTTCTCTTTCAAACCAGAGGTCCTCTTGAAGACTTTGTTGTTTTCAAAAGAGTAGCCTTTGTCTTTTAAATGCAGATGGGCTGCTAAATCTTGTCCTGATGGGTTTGTTTTCCTACGTTGTGCCATGCGTTTATGAAGTGGTTGTTTTGTTTCCCCAACGTATAGGTCTGCACATTGTTCACTGCATTGTACTGCATAGACTATGTTGCTCTTGAAAAGACACATTTGGGACAAGCATAACCTGGATGATTGAGAATCTCCATACACAAAGGGGTATTATTGGGAATTATACCTGAAAAAAAGACTAGAAAGGCCGGTTGGATTTGGGAAGGTATCACTAAATTTATCAGTTATCTCCCTAGTAAATAAATATTTCACAAGTAGTCATATCCAACTTATTACAGAAGCTGTTCATAACACACTCAGATGTCCAAATGTTCAAAAGTGAACACTGCCCGAAAACATTTGTTCAGTACTGCAATTTATTTTTGTACTATTATCCATATAAAGTGTTTACATTGAGTAATGTGGCAACGTATTTCAGTAAACCTGTTTTCACATGTCACCTTTTGATAGTGAAGCTTTTAAGTTGACTGGAGACAGACAGCTTTGCCCTTTTTCTCCACTTTTGAGAAAATGAAACAGATGGGATCTCCAATTCCCTGCACGTTGCTGTATAAACCCATTGCAACCAATATAAATGCTCTGGTTAAATGACAAAATAATGGTGGTCTGTCATCTGAGTTATGGGAGTCATTTCTTTTCTAGATTACATTACAGTGTTTGCTATGCAGTTTTATGGGGTTCATTTTGGATTCTGTACCAGTGCTCTCATCTCTAAGCAAGGCTTTTTGAAAATTTCATGTAGCTCAATCCTCCTTCCGTCATAAATTTAAAGACTGGATGTATCCCCTTTCCCCTTCCTATAAAAAGTAATCAGAAAAATAGTCATTCCTGAACTTGGAAGTGAAGGTTTAAGGGAGGAATGATGGAGCCATACAGAGTAAAAAAATAGATAGTGTGTTTTGTGTTGATTGATTGATTATATGCTATCAAATAGTTGTCAACTTTTAGCGACCAAAGAGAGATTTTTTTCCCATGACTGTTTTGTGTTACTAACATTGAAAAACAAGTCACTTATCCAAGTCGCTGCTTTTCTTATTGCCATTGCTCAATATATTTTTGTTTTGTTTTTACTATGATTTAACTAATGTAGCAGCACATTTTCCCCAGTAACCATCATCTAATAATGCCACATTTATCAGAGAGAAAATGAAATAATCATTATTATAGGAGTAGCAAATTAGATTTGCTTGAAACGGATGGCATTTTATGGCTACATTTGATGCTCTCTAATAGAAAACAGACAGGCAGAACAGATTACTTAACCCAAAATATCTACTTGAAGTCTCTTGGGGGGGGTGTAACTTTGACATTTGAACTTTACACAAGACTGCCATGGAGAGAAAAATTCTTCAATGTGCATTACTTGGAACAGACTATTCCCTGTTTTTCATCTGTCATATCTGTTGCACATTTTGCTGTCATATCTTAAATGTGGGCAGCTGTTGAATCTGCATTCATTAGATGTATTACTTTATTGATGTATTTCTTACTAGGTTTGATTTGTGTGAAGGGCCACAGTGAGTTAGATGGCAATTAAACATTTGGGATATTTTTACTGCATATTAATTGATTTATGAAAGAAATATACGGAAACTGTGCCCTCAGTAAACACAAACATAGACATATAAAAATTCAAGAGCAGATTATTCACCAAAAATAAGGAGGTAACTGGCACAGTAAAAAGGTAAAAAAAACAACCCTATGACACACAGTTTTAGATGAGGACAAAAAACAAAGTTTATTTTTTTTCAGATTTCTCAAATCATAAGGAAAAGATACACTGTGTATTCAAATATCTAGGTCAGATTGTACAATAATACATTACAACTTACTTCAAGCTACCAAGCAAAAATGGGAGAAAATCCCACAGTTTGATAGATTTGCAAACGGAAAAGTAGAGGATGACAACCAAGAAAAATAACTGAAATATTACAGCCAGAGAAAATAAAAATGAACTTACATATAGAAATCTGTGTCGTTCTAATGAGTATCTGTGGAAAAAGATATCTGCCAATAGGTATTGAAGCAGCCAAAATGAATTGAAAAAAGAAAACTGAGTGAAATTGATAGTCGCACATTCTTATGGTGAAAAGATCTAGCATTCGGTTGTTCTTTAGTTTTAATGCTTACTAATGTTATTTGAATCTTGGGTCAGTTCATTTGTCTCCATAAAAGTGTCTATGCCTACACAACTTCTCTTATCCAAACTGTACCAAAAGGAGAAGGACAAGGCTCTTCTGAGGGCTCAGGAAAGAAAACAAAGCTCAAGGAAGCAAGCTTTAAAAAAAATAGACAAAAAACCCCACACCTCTTTGTGTTTATGTGTATAACAAAGGCACAATTGTGTAACTCTTTGTATGGAGGTGTTAGAGACCAAGACTTTGCTTTCATCTCCTTCGAGCTCTTTGTGAGTTGAACTGTAGTCAGCCCCTCAAGGTAGATGAAGTCAGGAAACAGACACTACTGTAACTTTTCTTCATCGTTATATGATGTTAGAACAGAATCTTAAAAGCTTGCCAGAATTTCCTTTTCCCTCTCTTTTATACCCAAGAGAATCAAGGTAGGCCACACTTGAGTTTCTTCCTTGGGCATTTCCCCCTTTAGAAGTAAGCTGATGTTCTTGTAATGCCTATCACATATTATCTTCAAATGTATCTTCCTACTCCTCTGCACTTAAACCCAACTGTGTTGGATATTTATCAGAAATAATATAGGATCAACAGCTTCTTGAATCTGTATACTTGATATGGGTGGTGTTGTCTATGCCACCAAAGATATCTGACTATGTTCCTTCTTTCCCAGTTGATTTTATCTATTTCCAATCTTTTCATGCTTTTATGTGTACATATATGCAGGCATATACTAGGAACTGAAGTATTCCAAAGTTCTCACATAGCCTTCAGATTTGGATTTCTTCAGAAGCCTGGCATTCTTTGCAATTAGTCTGGATTTAAGAGTTCCTTATCCGGCACCTTGCAGGCACCACCACTGTTAAGCTTCCTTTGTGAAGTTGCAGCTTTGAAAGAGCATGGGGAAGCCAGATTTTTTCCCCTCTAGAACTTGAAATAATCCAGTTTGTCTGGCTTCTCTCAAGATCTTATGCTGGAAAAAAATTATACACTTTAGTACAAATACTTTTTTTCTCTTCATTAAATTAAATCTCTAAAGCCCAATAGCATTTCCAGTGCTTATATGAAAATGCCAGTGGGGATTGGAGATTAAAAGCTGTAGTTTTATACAAGTCAATAGGAAAGAACACTCTTCAGATATAAACTGCTCCAGTACAAAAATTGCATTTTAAAAACTTAGATCTTTAAAAAACACAGTTTTCAGCCCTGTTATGATAATGTCTGTTTACATGTATTTACTATAAGGCTCATATACATTAGGTCTCTGTTCAATAACATTTCATTAATTATATTTTATTATTATATTTTATTTGTTTGTCTAGATGCTCAGTTTTTGATTGCATTTTTATATAAACCTGAGCCATTGAACTATTTGCATTCAGCTGAAGTGCTGAATTTTCAACTCAAATGGAGGAAAGTGGAATATTTTCTGTGTGCTTGTTATGAGCTTCATTTTATGACACGTTGGCACCAAACCATCAAAGGTCATTTTTTTCCTTCATGACCTTGAGACATGACCCGGGGCTGTTTAAATGGAAAACAACAGAACCTGTCTCCTTATCAAAGCTGTTAGAAATGTTTGTGCTTTCATGTATCCAGAGAACAAATCCTGGTGGCTGTTTTCAGAGAAAAATGTAAGTAAGAAAAATACACTTTAGGATCAAGGAATATTAATATATTCTTAGTTTATTCATTCTAGTCAGATGAAGAAAAGGTTCAAGCATTCTAAGTAGAAGTCATGGAGGATAGCTTCATGTCCTCTTAACACTGCTAATCATAGTAGCAATATTCAGATTTTTCTTGGTGAAAGTATTTGGAATTGTATTATCTCATGGGTGACTTTGCTTTGACAGATTTTCACATCTTAAATCATAGGTGGATTGGGTCAGGACAAAGTTTTCCTCATTCAAAGTAGTGTATGTTATACCTAGAGAAATATCTCCATTATATTGTTCCCTTCCAACGTCAGTAATCCAATGATGTAAAAGTCATAAGATAAAAGAAAGGAAGATCAAACTAAATACAATTTACCCAATACTATTCATTACACAACTGCATACCCGTCTTTTAAGAAATCATCTACATTTCTTCCATGACCATTTGATGGTTACTTTTAAACATTTCCCTCTCTCTTTTTAAGGATCACATTAATTATAGTCACCCATTACTTTCTTAGGCTTCCCTTTCCTTTCAACACAGAGGTCTGAACATTAAAAATAAAATATAAGATGCAAAGTTCAGAGATTCATGCTTTGGCTACTTGAACTTTTGGGATCATTCTCATCAGAAGAGATGGCCAGGGAAAAAAGTAACTTGGTCTTTGGGAAAATAATGTATTTCTCCCTCTTTGTGTCAATGTTCACTCTACTCCATCCATCTCTAAAACCTGAGGACAAGAGCTGACCAGTAAAGGTGATCTGTATACTCTTTTGTTTTGAATGTCTATACAAAATCCCTATATAGAACAATTTGCTCTTCAAAAGGGAGGAAAAGTAGCAGATGAATACTGACCGCAAAGGACAGAAAAATGAAAATGCCTCAAACATTAAAAAACAATATACTGAAAAGATAATTGTCCCAGAGAGATTGGGGTTGAGTCCACTTCCTGGAATAGAGAACAAGGGAGAATGTGCTACCTTCAGACTGATATTGGCAGGATAGGATATTTCTGGAGTATAGATATATACATGTCCTCTGTATATCACTGATTTCTAGGCTAGGATAATAGCCCTGCCTTTCTCCTTCTAAACTGTACTATTGTTAATTTTCTTATTGTTCTTGCTACGCCTACTTTATGCCGCTATCCAAAGATCTATGCATGCTCCAGTGCCAATAATAGTAAATTGCTTTGTGATTATCATCTGAAGAAATGTATTCTTAAAATATACCTACACAGGAGAAATGCTAAAAGCTACAATGAATCTGAGGTGGGCTGCTATGTCTGTGAGAAAAATAAAGCTTTTCATATGCAGAGACATCATTAATATTCTTCTGTTGTATTGTTCAGCATGCAGATTTCTTTAGCTCCCAAGAATGGCTTTGCAAAGAGAGATCAAAATTAAGAAAAAGGGAAACCCTTCTCTCTAAACAGCTGTAGGTTGATAGTTTCATGAGAAGGTTCATAAATGGGGATACACACATTTTTTTAAAAAGATTATGTAAGTCCAAGACAAAGCTGCAATAAATCAATGTGCCTGTAACTATTAAGTTATGTCAAAGTTTGGATGCAAGATTTGATGTCCCTCTATGCAAATTCGATTCCAGAACTGATCTACACTTTATGATTGGGAAATGCATTTTTATTCATAAAACAGGATCCCTTTCACAAATTTGGCTTTCCTTCCCAGGTATCCTATTAACATCCCAAATTTGCTTAGAGTCTCCTAGTCATTCAGAAAAAAAAAAGATTTGGGGATCAAATGAGGATAGAGCAAGAAGGATATATCTCATCAAACACCTTGTTGTAAAATACAACTCAATTCAATCGGTACATGCCATAGTAACATACTGAAAAGAGAAACTGCTTAGGTATTAAGAAAAAGGGAAGTCTGCTTTGCTGAAGCTGGAAATATTGAACTGGTTGAATTAACATTTTCTGTCTCTTGCAAATAGCATGGTTATAGGACACACCGGCATTTTAGTCCACTTATCAAATCAGTTCAACCTATTCATCAAAACTGGTGGACACAACAAGGAAGATGGCATAAAGCCAACTGTCACAAGATGGGTGGCCTTCGCAAGAAAATACCATTGATTAATTATTTTGTAAAATGAAGGTGAACCTACACTTTCTCTCAGAAGCTGAAGTTAGTACACATGATTCCTTCTCCCATTTTACTGTCACAACTGCCATGGGAAGTAGGTTAAGCCAAGAGTTTGTGACTGCAGGAATCATTAATATCCTTTTATCTTAGTCTTCAGCACCTCTAACCATTTTAATTTAGTGGCGTTCAAAGACATAAACAGGCAAACTAGATACACAGAGACTGCTTTTGCAGTGGAAATTAGTACAGGCAGCAGCAATTACAGGCAGCTAATCTAGTGGCTTGGTATCAACATTCTTATCTCTCTTTGTGGCTGAAGAAGAAAAAAATCTCGGTGTACCAAGAGCTGGCAAACATATAGCAGTGCTAATTTATGCACGTTCACAGAGGTAAGTATACAACCTCTCATTGATAGTGTTTTTCTACCAACATATCCCATCCCTTAAATAAATGATGGTTGAGAAGAAGGTCCTTGGCCTTCAGCATGCACTTATTTTATAAATTTAGTTCTTGCTGAATTAGATTATTTTTTCCCCATAGACAATTAAACTTGTCTTTGACTTTAATTAAAAGCTCTCCCTAGGCTAGCATTTAAAAAAAACAATCACACACACCACAATTTGCTTTGTAGAAATATGCTTTCTTTTCTTTCAAGGTGTCTAATTTAATGTTTTTCATTCTCTGCTACTTTGTACTTATATGTTTGTGCATAATAATGGACTCATCAGACTCTATATTTCATATTGAGTTTCTAATTAAGGCTTCTTGATATTTTGTGTTAAGAGTTGACGAGGTGACTAAACATTAAAGCAGGGGGAAAAACATTTCTGAATAAAAGAAATTCAAATTTTATAGAATAATGTCTAATTAGTTAACCGAATCTTTGCCAATCTTTCCCCTTTCAGATATGTTGGACTGCATTTCCCAACATGACTGAATATTCCATATGTTAACAGAGATAATCTTCATCATATCAATAAAGTTGAGAATTTTTCTTTGCAAAATTTACCTATAGAAATAAACAAAGTGGTGTGATGTGCAATTTCAGCAAGGAAATTAATTGTTCCAACATTATACTGGCTAAATTGTGTTGGCTTGTATATTATCATCAAGCTTATGCTTTATCTGCTGGTGATTGTCACGTTTTAAGTACCTTATGTGTAGCTGGGTTTCTATTTCTTTTTTGCAGATTGAACAAGTCCCCTGATTATGTTTTTTAGAGTTGATAAGTGTGATTTTGTTTTGCTAAAACCCATATGGTTGCAATAAAATTTTAAATCATCATCATCATCATCATCATCATCATCATCATCATCATCATCATATCCTGTGAGGACACAAAATGCTGGGAAGAAAAGCTCAACTGGATTAAACCAAATATCCATCAGATTCAGATTTGTTTTCCATAATAACACAATGACTTAATGCCAGTTGCTTTCTCCTGCTATTACTGCTTAGAAATTGGCATTCAGCAATCTACTGCCTTTGCATATGAATGTTATGCAGATTAGCTAGCTGTGCACATTTTGAAAATGATCTGAATGGACAGCTTTGGACTTCCCTTGAGCAATGCTGCTTTCATTAAAATAGACTTAATTTTTCCAGGCGGGTAAAAAAAGATGCTGTTGTTTTAAGAGTTATGTTAGTTTTAACCAATAGATTCCTTATAGACCTGACACTCTCCTCCCC
>JANHFL010008339.1:1809-12580 GCA_032468155.1 Oxyrhabdium leporinum
TGGAGATGGAGAGGCAGCTGCGGTGCCCTCAGCAAGAGAGCCATGTCCCTAGAGGGCATCTCCTGCAGCCAGAGGAAGTCCGCGCTCTTCTTGTCAATATCCACTAATGCATCTCTTGCCTGGAAGGGACGCTGGGAGACATGGCAGGGGGGACGGAGGCTGGAGCAGAGGTGGCAGTGATGGAGGAACCCCCCGCTTTAGAGGCCCTGAGAGCACCCCGGAAAGCCCCTGCTCTGGACGTGCATCCCAAGGAGCGAATGAGCTGGGGTATTCCTGCCATTAACATCTACAGGAGAGGCAAGTCAGAGAGCGGCTCCAGCTGTGGGGGGGGTTGGTGGCAGTGGCCATTCGTGGCTACCAGTACCAGTAGGGGGGTCAATATCTACGCTATCCCTGTATGGAAGCCAACTGACAAAGTGGCGGGAGTGGTGATTGTCAGAGGAGGATGAGGGAGAGTGGAGCTACTCTACAGCCCTTGGTGGCCAGACCAGGAATTCGTGGAGGGAAAGGTTTGGAGAGGCCAGTTTCCGAGAGAGCAGGGCCTGGCAAGGTGGAGACCGAGGGGACGAGGCTCAGGCATTTCGACAGCCGCTGCAGTTATTGGCCCAACATCTTTGTATCTTCTTGTCTCAGCACTGATGAAAACGAAGAGAACCCTTTCTGAGATTTGGTGTCTGTGGTCCCCCTTCTGCACAGCCCAGCCAGGGTAGAGGCGAGCTTGGTGTGACCAATCCCCAAAAGAAGCGGAAGAGGAGAAGGTGGTAGCCTGCTCCTCTGGCCGCAGAAGGCTGAGGAGGGATGGGGGAAGACTTGCACCAGAGACCCCAGAAGCTCTCATGGTTGCAGGCTGGAGGAGGAGGACATCTCAGAGCAGCCCTCTGGTCGCCCTGAATGCAAGGAGGGTGCACGACACCTCCGGAGGGCAGCTGTAGGAGTCTCTCCCTCCACCTTCCTGCATTTATGGGCAAAGGGGTGACTCGGGTGAGGGTTTTGAGGGCAGGAGGCACCAAAGGCTGTGATTCAGGAACTGTGAGCTTTCAGGGCAAGGAGCGTTCATTGGTGAAGCTTTGGATCAACTCCAAGAACCAAACTGCAGAGAACTGGCAGCCTAGCGATCCCAGAGGGTGCATCACTAGGCCTCCGAAGGGAAAGGCAGTCACTAAGGGCTGTGGCCAAAGGGAGTCCGGGTCTCATTCCCACATGCTTGGAAGGGGGGATGGAAAGGAACCAAGAGATGCCCCAATGATGGGCGGGCAATGCCCATGGCTCCTTCTGCTCCTCTGCCCTCTGCAAGTGATGTGTGCAGGTGATGGGGCGAGAGGGAAATGCCATCTTCTCTGGAAACCCCTCCGGACCCCCTCAAGAGCACGGCTGCCCTTGCGCGATTCTCCCAGCTGATCCCAAAGTCATGCAATTCCTCCCCACCCCGACCGCTGGACTGGCCAAAGGCCTGAGCAGGCGGCTCTTCGCACCCGATGCAGCCAAGGTTGTCTCTCACACTCCGCAGTGCTGCTGCTGACGGGGCTATGGAAATGTGTCCGCCCCCCACTGCCTTGCCTGGGATAAGGGAGGAGGGGCTTCCTGGGCAAAGGAAGAGGGGTTGGTCCAGCTAAGCCGATCCTAAGGAGAGACCTCTGCAGGCCAGCAGAGGTTCCGTCCATTCCCCTGTGGCTTCTCCATGTTTGAGGACTCCTCAGAGTTTCCCTGTGGGGATTGCTCTTCTCCTGGCCTGAAATTGACTCAAGAGAGGCATTGGGGTACACCTATCGAAGCCCTTGGTGTATACATGATATAGATGTCTTAATCCCCGTAAAATTTAATCTATAATCTCTTGATAGTAAAACATGTTTTATTCTGTGTTTAAACTTTGTCCAGACTGTACAGGATCATTCATAATAAGCATTTTCTTACTAAATCCAGAATTTTGTATTCCTAAAAGGAATATTCATAGGAAACTAATAAAGGATTTCTGAAATAAATTCTGCTTAGGAAGATTGACTGCAGCAGCCTCTGTTTCTGCAATTTCACTCACTTCTCCAAGTCTAAATATCTTGTTATTAAAATACAGATTATTATTATTTTCTTATTTCTCTAAACAGGCTTTTAATTGCAGTTTTAAAGGTCAGACAGATTTCTAAGCTGAGTTAACACATGTGAGAAGAAGACTGACTCTCTGGAATCACCGTTGTGTGTAAAGGCAGATCATGTACAAAGTTTCTGGGGTTGGGGGCTTTCTCTTGGGGCAGAAAGGGGCAACTCACCATGGCTGATTCACCGCAGACAACTTGCCATGGGACAATTCAACGAATACAAAAGTTATATTGATTTTGATGGAACCATGTCCAATAATAATAAAATAAAGTCAATCCAGAAATGTAAGAATTACAATAATTTTGACAAAAAATGTGGTCACCAAGTTGGCTGCGGTGGGTTGTCCTTGACCCTTCTTTGGGCCACGAAGGGGCTGTGGGAGGCTGAAACACGAGAGGAAGTCTCCAATGAAAGAGCCAAACAGGGACGGAAGGAAGACATAACCTTTATGGCATTTTTAAAATACCTCCAGATTGTTCTGACTGCACTCTCCAGCAACTGAATTTAGCACACTCCGCTCCAAATCTCTGACCCATCCAGTCACTGCTGGAGGCT
Organism: Oxyrhabdium leporinum; assembly: GCA_032468155.1. Lineage (NCBI taxonomy): Eukaryota > Metazoa > Chordata > Lepidosauria > Squamata > Cyclocoridae > Oxyrhabdium > Oxyrhabdium leporinum. The sequence continues at coordinate 4,456 of JANHFL010008339.1, forward strand.
GGGAGAAGGTCTTAGGTGGGGCGTGGGTGCAGCAACCCTGTACCAGACACCATAGGGGCAGGTAGAAGAGCTGAGGCCAGACCTCCCAGCTGGAGGGCCAGCAGGGCTGGGATGGAACAGGGTGATTCGGGGGGGGGGAGCAGTTTCCCTGGGGCTGAACACAACTGGGATGCTATAGGCTGCTCCACAAACACCCTCCTTACTCCCCCTGATTAGGATCTGGGCAAGACCAGGGGTTGCTCTGAGGAAGGGATCCATTTGACCCAGCAGATCCCAGAGCCTGCGATCTGCTTCAACTGGCCCACCAGGAGGCAGGGAGCCACGCTGGATGGAAATGTTTCCCCAGGTGGGGTGGCTATGGGGCTCAGGCTGGAAGGGAGCTGGAGAGAGGCAGGCAGATGCCCGGGATCAGCGGGGCAGCATGCTCAGCTGGTAGATAGGGGGGATATTCCCAAAGCCGCTCATTTTGGGAGAGATGTCGATGTCCTTGGGGCGCAGGGGCGACTTCAGCGAGAAGTTCTGCAGCATGGTGGTAAAGTAGAGGAAGAGCTCCATCCGAGCCATGGCTTCCCCCAGGCAGATGCGCTTCCCTGCGAGGAGAGGAGAGAGGCCGGGTGGGAGGAGAGTCAGCCCGCAAGGAATCCCTGCCCGACTCCACCAAGGGAGATTTCCCCCCTTCTCCTGGCCACGGGGGCCACCATCTTTTCAAGGCCTCAGCTGGAAGGGGGAGGTCCGTACCTTGGTGAGGAAGGAGGGATTTGGCTGAAGGCAGTGAGGGGCTTATGGGGGGGGGCCCTCAGGTCAAGGCCATCACTCGCACCCCCCCATCTCGCTGGACCAGAGAGCCAGTGGGAGGGCCGGGCCAGGCGTCAGAGGGACAGCCTGGAGCAGGCCTTGGGCTTCCAGGGGCCAGGCCACCCATACTTCCCCCCCTCCAAGATCCATACTGCCCCCCAAGGGAGGGAGTTCCAAAGAGAGCCTGACGGGCATCAGAGGCGGATGTTTTTTCTTCCTTTCTGGCTGTAAAACGGCAGCTCAGGTGGACGAAGCAATTCTTTGGGAAGGTCCGCCTCTTGGCCTCACCTGTGCTCCCCCCTGCACTGCCCTGGTCAGGTGTCCCAGAGCAAGGACAGCCAAAGTGGAAAAGAGCAAACCACAAGCCCCAACCCTTACCGGAGGAAAACGGCACAAAAGCCTCATTCTTCTTAAAACGGCCGTTCTCGTCCAGGAAGTGTCCGGGGTTGAAGTTCTCGGGGTCGCTGAAATATTTGGGGTCCCGTAAGGCTGAGCCGAGCAAGGGGAAGATGTCCGTGCCCTGCAAAAACACAACCCCCAAACTCAGAATGAGGCTCCATTTACCAGGGATGGCCGAGATCATCGCTGCACACGCCCCTTCCTCTCGGGAGCCTCACCTTCGGCAGAAGGTACCCCCGGAACTGAGTGTCCCGGATCACCGTGTGGGGTACTCCCATAGGGACAATGTCCGTCACTCTCTGGATCTCGTGGACTACGGCATCCGTGTAGGGCATCTTCAGCCGATCTTCTGTGGCAGGAAGGCGATTCAGGCCGATGACCTGCTCAATCTCCTTGTGGACCTTTTCTGCCAAAGCATCAAGGAAATCCTTTTGGGGGAGCCACGAGCGGCCCACGCCTCTCAACCCAGCAGGGGCCACTGCCTCGGGCCCCTTAGCCAGGAGGCAAGGCAGACCTGGGTAGGCCTCTGAAACGGAAGAGGTCCGGAGCAGCTCCCCCTTGTCCAAATCCCACTGCCCCCATTCCCACAGCCATGGCAGAAGCGTCATTAGAAGTCAGGCGGGAATAGGTTCACCCAAGGGACACACTCTCCCACTTTTACTGCATTGGGGTCACCACGATGAAAACGACCCTGCTCGCCCACCCATGTTCCCGTTATACCCGCAGAAATATTCCTGCTGGGGGCGAGCAGTGGCGCTTAGGTTCGACCCTGGACTGGGAGGAAGGCTTGGACCAGAGGTAGAGGCACTTCCCCAATAGTGACTTTTTTTAAAGAAGTCACATCTGTTCCATTAAGAGCCCACCAGGGTCCCAACCGGAGAAATGCCGGCTGCAGAGGCCAGGCTACCTTCTCCACTTTGAAAGGGTCCTCTGTCAGCTGCCTTTTGGGTGCTCCATTCAGACAACTGAGATTCCTGGGGATCCTTCCTGGAATCTGTGGGGAGGAAGCTGCTTCCTTCCGACAGCTCCAGAGTTTGGCCAGCCTACCTTCCACTTCTGGGTATTTCATCAAGAAAAGGAGTCCGTAACGCAGGGTGGAGCTCACGGTTTCTGTCCCGGCAAAGAACAAGTTGAGAGTGGTCAGGACCAAATTCTTCAGGTTGAATTCAGTGGAAGGGTTTCCTTTTTCCTTTGAGAGAAGAAACGGCTTGTCTCAACAGGGCGTGCATGGTGAGTAGAGGAACCGTGTAAGAAGCAACGTGGATTCAGAAAGTCCAGGTTTACAAGCCACTCACTTATTTGCTAGCTGGGTATTCTGGAACTGAAATGCAACGGCTCCCCAAAACTACTGGGGGAGCAGAGGGAAGCGGGCTGGGAAGACCTTACATTACTAAGGTGGGGGACATCCTACTGTCACCAGACAGGTCCTCCGTCTGTGTTGCAGGAAGAAGAAACGGCTCCTGAGATGGCTTCCTACTCCTTTGTAGCCTGGCGGGATGGATTCCAGTGGGAATTTCCACCTATCTCCCACTCCGCCCCATCTTCTAGTCCCTCAGATTTCCGTGCTTCTCTCTGTGGATGGGAAATTCCTGGCAGTACCTTCTCCATCTGGATGAGGAAGCAATCGATGAAGTCACGAGGATTGCTGGGATCCAGCGTCGCCTGGTTGGTTTTGATCTTCCCAGCAATGAAGTCCTTCAGGTCCTCAACCAGGTAGTAAATGCGGTTGTGTCTTCCCGGCAGGTACCGCATGATGCAGGAATACATGTCATAGAGCTGGGAAGGCAAAGAAAAGAAACCCGGCACGTTTGTTGGGCAAAATCGGTGCCCTGGAACTAACCAGAGTCAACCCAGGAAGAAGTCTGTTTCCAGCTCTGTGAGGGAGAGCCCAGCAGGAGGACTCTTCTGCCCACGTCCACACGCCCGGGAGAAGGGTTGCCCACTACCTGTGCCAAGGGGGTGCTCATCTCTATAAAACTTTCGTTGATCATTTGCAGCAGGGAGAGGAAGGTCTTGTCTTCGTAGTCAAAGCGGCTGCCAAAGACGACGGAGCTGATGACGTTGGAGACTGTGCGGCTCAGGAAGAAGGTGGGGTCGAAGGGCTGGCCTGAGAGACGGGGAAAGAAAGGGCTACTTGAGGATGCAGCTTTCCCTGACCCGGAGGCCTGCAAAGCCCAACCTCCATTCAGGCACGGCTGGGTCTGGTCACCACCAACCTTTGGTCTTCCTGATTTCCTCCATCAAGTACTGGGCCTCCTCCTGGATCCGCTCTTCAATGGACCTCTTGCCCATCCCAAAGTTCCTCAAGGTGGTGAGGGAGAAGCGACGGAGCTGCTTCCAGCGTTCCCCATTGGCTAAAGCGACGCCTGGAAAGCAAGGGCAGCACCTTCAGTCCCATAAAAACACTCCCCCCTCTGAAGCAGCGAGCCAGGCAGAAGATGAGGGGGTTCCCCCACAGTGTTCCCTCAACCTCCCACCAGCTTCTCCTTCTGCTAAAAAAGCTGGCCTCTCTTGAGGATGCCCTGGATCTGGTCTACTCACCAAAACCATTGAAGTTCCGGTCGATGGTGGCTATTTCCCCTCTGCCGCTGAATTCCTCAGCCTGGTCCACCAGAGCCTCCTTCACTGTGTCATGTCCACACAGAACCACCACCCGCCGAGGGCCCAGATAGACTGTGAACACGGGGCCGTATTTCTCTTTCAACTGCAGGAAAGACCCAGGGCAGGAGTTCACAAAAGGCTTCCACTTGGGGTTGTGGCAACAAACGTAGGCCAGAGGCAGGACAGTTTTTCTTTTGGGGATTCTCTGGTGAAACCCAGATGTTCGATAACTCTAAAATGGATTTAGATTGATCCATTCTCCGTGAAGGATTCCAAAGCCTTGATGAACCCTCAGTGCCACGTCCACGCTTGGGACCTGCCTATCCCTGGAGCCTGCTTCTTGTAGGGCCAGTAATGGGGTAGCATCACCTTCAAGCCCCGGAGCTCTTGGTTGCCTGTGGTGCTGCCAAACCAGGCTGGGGAAAAGCTCTTCCTCCATTTTTCATGGCCCCCTAGAGATGCTTGAGGAACCGTGTGTGTGTGTGCGTGTGTGCGTGTGTGCGTAGGGTGTAGCAGAGCTTAGAATGGCTCCTTCTGGGCAACCTGGAGCTTCTGCTCAGCCACCCCATGACCTCCAGTTGGCCGTTCTCCCTGCACCAAAGGGGTGACCACTCACCGCCAGAAAGGACTTGAAGGGCTCGCTGGTTTTCACCTGCAGGATATTGCCAAGGAAGGGCAGCGGGGTGGGTCCCGGGGGCAGCTTCCCTTCTTTGTGCATCCGCTTCCATGCAGAGATGAGTAGCAAGCAAGAGAAGCAAATGCCCAGGAAGATGCCCACTGCGCCCCCGAGCTCCATGATGACCAAGCTGGAAATGCACCTGGGGCCCCCACGTCCTGCTGCTATATATATATATATCGGCCTCTCCCGGCACTGAAACCCGGGAGCTAAGCAGGAAAAGAAGATTGGGTTTCAAAGCCACGTTTATTGGGCACCTGGCAGGGAGGGAGGCAGGGCGGGGGCATCTCCCTGGGCAGGAAGGGCTTGTGGAGGTCTTCTGGCCTAATGCGAGAGGAGCTATGCCATCTTCCCACCGTAACTGGGACAGGAAGGCAGACGCTCCATAACCAGAGTTAGACGCTGGAGATTTTTCAGACCCCAATGGAACAGGCAGGTCTGCCTTTCAGAGGCTAACCACCCAGGAGAACCCTTCACCAAACTACGAGAGAGTAGAACAAGAGAGGGTGCTGGGATTTTTTTCGTCAGCAACGCCCAGATGACCAACATCTGGATGGCCAAATGGCACTTCCAGAAGCAGGGTGGTTTGGAAGTGTCTTTTGGGGGTCTGGACTCCTGAAGGTGATGCCTGTGGGCACCAAGCGGGTCGCAGACAATTTCCACAGTGACTACCAGAATCTTGACCAAGTGCATTACAAATATGCAGCTTGCTTTGAGTTAAAAAACAAAAAAGGAATTCAGAAGTGCAGCAAGGCAAGGTATGTCCAGCTTGAGTTTTGCTTCCCAGAAGGGCCAGGAGGGGAGGCTGCGCTTGCGCCAAAGTTTTCTCTATGGATCTGCCCAGAAAAGCATCAAAGTCAGGAGGAGAGGACATCCTGGCCAGCCAGTTTTCTTCTTGGCTAAAACAGTATTGGGGGCGGGGGGACTCTAGCAAATTCCAGCGGCTCGCCAGACCTCAGAGAGCAGGGAGGGACTGCTCCCCCTTCGAGTTTTCCTTGGGATCAGCTTCCCTCCCACCGCTCTCCCCACAGGCAGGATGCCAAAGGGGCCGGGACCTTTGCACTTTCTTTGGGCCAGCACACGCTGCACGCCGGGCTTGGCACCAAGGCCACGATTGGCAAAGGCTGCCCTGTGGTGACCCCGAGCTCAGCAACCGGATGGCTTCATTTGTGGAGCCGCCATCAGCCTCGGGTTCATTCCTTCTTAAGTGAAGGAGGACGACCAAGCGGGGTGCCGAGTGGCACTCTGCGGCCAGGAGAATCAGCATCCTGCCCTTGAGCCAACCACAGACTCCCTTCCCTTCCCTCCCCAGTTATGTAACCGCCGTCCTGCGAGGGCCTCTCTGGAGGAGCTGCCCCGATACCGAAGGAGAGGCCACTGCAAGATAGCAGTTATGTAAAGATGATTGAATTACCTCTTGACTGATATTGTATAACCTGCGGCGAGGCAATACTCCTCCCCTGCCCACGTGTGGCACGATCCCTTGGGAACCCAAGTGGCGCGAGGGGGGAGCTGGGTGACGTCTCTGGGCTGCAGGGCTGCTCCGGAAAGGCTTCCAACGTGGAGCTTCCGTTGAGAAGATGCCTTGGCTCTTCAAACAATCCTTGGAACTCTGCACAGGCACCTTTGAGCAGGAGGGGGGGGGGTGTTTCTAAATTTAAAACAATTTTTTTTTGTTTGCAATTTTCATGAAGAAAGACAACCGTTTCTGTGGTTTTTCTTCCCGTCCTGCAACACATCCCTTATGATTTTTCCACTGAAAGACTCAGAGGATCAGACTTCGACGCTATCTTTTGCCGAGGGCTTGGAAGGCAGCAGACACAATCTGGCCCAGGGAGAACCAGCGAGGGCTGCAGTTCAGCTCGGTCGTCTGAGTCTAAAGGAAAGGTTGCGATTACATCCTTCCCTGGGCTCAGGCAAGCGGTTTGATAGTGCAAAGGGTCCATTTCCCACCACGCTGTGTGTGAGTGCTTGTGTTGCTGAACTCAGCCTCAGGGGAAAAGGCTGCACACCCCCCCCCCCATTTTGAGCTCTTGGGGAGGGCCTGTTCTGGCATGGCGAGCAAGGGGGTTGTCCTTTCTCCCAAGCAGCGGCACCTTCTGTGGACTGCAGGGGCTGGGAAAACCTCCTGCTGACCCCTTTCTGCTGCAGAGGTCTGCTTGCTTTGCTCCAGTAGAGTGTGGGCATCTCCACCGTGGAATGTGGGCTGCCTGTCTGGAACGCCCCAGCGCCTCTCTCCCCTGGCAGGGGCACGCAACGGGGGCTCCCGGGCTGCCTTCGTGTTCCGGCTCTGGCGGCCGTGGACAACGTTTGGTCCCAGAGGGGACGGCTTCAGACATCTCCTCCATGCTTGCCAGCCCTCCGGCCTTCGCCAGCCCTCTGGCCCTCTTCCTGCTGAGGGCCCCCAGGAAGCAGCAAACCTCTCCTTTTCCCCACTAGCAATTCACTCATGCCAGGACGCAAGTAACCTTTCTTGGCATTCCCTCCCCTCTCTTATATCCACCCCAAAGCAATGCCAAACATCGGGTTCTCTTGCCCAAGCCTTGCCCAAGCCTCGCCCAAGCCTTGCCCTCTGGATGTGCTCTTGCCCTGTGAAATTCCGCTTGTGAAAGGGCTTATACAACACTCGCTCTCACAATAGCTCCTGTAAACACGATGCTCGTTTCTGTCATGGTTCCTCGGAAACCAAGCCAAGCGGCCACCCTCCCCGGCCCAAAGAAGCCTGCAAGCGTGCAGAGGAGCCCTGGCAGACCAAGGGCTGGGCGAGGAGGAGGGGATGAGCCCTGTGAGAAACTCCGAGAGGGCCAGGAAACCCGAGCCCTTCCCTGGAGCGCCCATTGTCAGCGGAGAAAGAGGCTTAACCAGATGACGGCTTATGTAAGCCTCTCTCCCTTCGCAGGGCAGGCTTTGCCAAGCTCACGAGGGGCACCCAGAGACTGTCTAAGGGCCCGGAGGAGCTGGGGGGCTGAGGGGGCTCAGCGGGTCCAGCCAAGGGGGCAGAGAAGAGACAGGACTCTCGTTAAAAGAGCCACTCTGCGCCTGCAGGAGTGTCCCAAGCGTGGGAAGTGGACGAAAAGAGCATCCAGAAGGGCTCCAGCCGGGTCTGAGTTCGAGGAAGCCCAGGGCACCTGCCCCCCCCCATCATGCTATTCCTCAAGCTTTGCTCCGAACCAGAGTGTTGGACGACCTGTTGACACCTGATGTAACTGGATCTCCCAAAGAGGTGCCAGTCGAGAGCTTTGAAATGTTTATGCTGTGCAACCGACATTCCTGATGGTTTTTCAGATAAAAACTCCATAGGTGAAGCAACAGATGGCAGCACGCCCCCGGGCATTTGACAGGCCTTTCCTCTTACTGCCTTAGTTGCTGCTGTGCTTCTCTTTGTCGAGCCCTGTGGCTGCAGCTTCGGAAGGGCTGGCATGCCTCGCGGCCTCAGCGTGGTTCTTAGGCTTGCCCAGCAGTTGGCAACTGGGCTGCAGCTGGCCTGGCAGAGCATGGCCGCTGCCACCCAATGCCCACTGTGAGGGCTGTGTTTTGAAGGGCGAAGGGGGCTCGTCTTTTGCCTTGATATCACAACTTACCTCAAGAGGTTTTGAAGGCCCCTCTTTGCTCAAACTGTTCTTGCAGCGTTCAGGGGGGGGGGGGGGGGGGGGG
>JANHFL010008340.1:0-10731 GCA_032468155.1 Oxyrhabdium leporinum
TAGATAGATAGATAGATAGATAGATAGATAGATAGATAGATAGATAGATAGATAGATAGATAGATAGATAGATGCCATTTATTCTATTTTAGAATATCTTTCTATTTCTATCTTAAAATTTTAGCTTCGCGTCTTTGTTTTACATAAATAATATTCTGTTTTTTTAGCTTTAGAAATGTATCTTACAGTAGTAACTATAGTAACAATAATACTCTACTTTTAGCTTTCATCTTATGTTTGATCCTTTTATTTTCAAAAGATTGTTAATTGCTTCATTCTATACTGATCTTTGACTGAAATAAACTTTGACTTTACATACAGTTGTAATACAGGCACTTTAATGAAAGAAATATAAAATGTGGAATTGCCTCAGCCCTCATCCTTCAATTAAAACTTTTTTTCTTTTCAATAAAATAAAGTTTCCCTGCAAACTCTGATAAAATACATTGATATGTATTTTACAAAGAGACTATGAGAGAAGGAAAATCCAAAATACTAGGAAAAATTAGACCTTCTGAGAAAGTTTATTTTACGTTCAGAGTTAAATGTCCTTTCAATAAGAAATACATTTTCATTAGAAAATATAATTCATCAGATATTACAGTGCATTTTGCAGACAAATGCATGTTGTCAAACATCCTATTTCCTAAAGTAGAAAATGGTTCACATTTTTTTCTTAAACTAGTAAATATAGTGAATACTACAAGTTATTCATAAGAACTGTTTTATCATACTATTAGCATAGTGAGATGGGTAGGTGGTTGGGTGGATGGATGAATGGAAGCAGATAGAAAACAGACTAATGGTAACTTTGAAGAAAAGCAACATATATTTTATAAAGACAATTGGATTTGTATATAATAGTTTTGATTTATTTTCAGCCAATTTTTATTAGAAATGTAGACACAAATAATGGATTTGGAAAAAGTTCAGATTTCTTCCACATAATTTATAAGAGCAACTTAACTTCCTTAGATTTTGGGGGCATATGCAATTAAAGAAGCATTAGCATATTTACTTGATAGGAAGAGAGAGGGTTTTAGTCTTCTAAACAATGATTTATGAATTGAGAGGGTGTCTTAGGTTTACTACTAAATATAACTGTTGAATGGGCACAAGATGCAGTAAGCACCCTTACTGAGAAATGAGGCTATATTTAAAAAAATACCACTACTTTTTTTTGAAAGGATATTCTTTTCCTTCTTGTTGTCCAGATTTGGTTGGGTTGCATTGGATCAGATTGGATTGGAATGGATTAGATTGGATTAGATTAGATTACATTAGATTATTAAATTAGATTAGAATAGATTAGATTAGATTAGATTAGATCAGATCAGATCAGATTAGATTAGGATTGGACCTTGATGGAAAATTATCATGAAACAGTTTGGCAAAAAGCTACCTGGAAAATCTAAAAATCATCCTGGAAGAATGAAGCATCAAACCATTATATTTCTGCTTGAAGTGCTACCTTATTTATTTAGTTATTTTTAAAAGCACGTGCGGGCTAACTGAACTTGGGGTACACTTCATAAAAAAAGAAACTAAACATTTGCAGCTTCCCAAAGTTTTTTTATTCTAATTTACTTAAACACAGAGCAAAATTAAGGGAGTAAGATTGGTTTGTTGTAGCATAGTTAGGGAAAGGCAAAACTCTCATTTGCAAGGTTGAAAAACAATACATCTTACTTGGTTTCTGAATAAAGAAGACACTAATGTTGTTCAGCCTTAAATAAACAAGTCAGTTTCAAGAAATTATGAGAGGAATGCTGATAGCCACAACTTCACTCTGTTGATACAAGTTAGGCAAATGGAAAGGAGCAGTGTTGGTTGGTATACCAGTATGCAACAGTATAAATTGTACCTGATCTAAAGTATTATTGAAGTTTAAAGATTTTAAATTTTAATTTATAGTCCTTTAAAACACATATCTGATTCTTTTGTCACAGATCAGTTTTATTTCTATTTCATTTCTCATTAATTTCCAAAGTACTGTAAACTGGTTAATTTTCTTTTCATGCAAATTTCTTCATATTCCTATTATATGACCCTTATATTAACAGTACATTCCCTGTCATTTTGTCTTTAGAATTTTCTTTGTCCTTGGTTCAACATGCAGAATTATCATTTATCTAAATCTGTCATTTTATCCATCTGTTCCCTTTTGTATTAGAATGCAGGATTCATACTATATACTGTAGACCTCGATAAATAAAGATAAAAATCCCTTGAATAAAGTGTGACTCGTAATGATTTCATAGATGTATCCATGTAATTTTCTTGATAATTGTACAAAAATGGTTTGCCATTCCCCTTTTTCCTAATACTTTTTAACTTCCAAATTCAGCCTCCTGTTGTAAGTCCAAAGCCAATGGCACTAATTGTTTAACATATAAAAATATATATAATTTTCTTTGTGCCCTGTCATTGCTCACTGTTCTGCCCACTCTGTGTCTGGGTTATTTCGTTCTGCTTTTTTCTCCCAGGTGTGTGCATGCATACATACTCATAGGCACACATAGAAAGAGAACATCTGCTCTTTGACTTTCGTTCTCGTAGGATATAGCTAGCTACGTGGCTAGAATGTTTATATTTCTCTAAAGCATTTCCTGTAAATTTCCTGTCCTTTTTGTCACAGTTGTAAAAGCTGATTCATTAATCATTGCTTAGATCAGATTCCTGCTTTCACATCCCACATACTTCAACAAGAGCGGACAAGGGAATCACTTCTCAGAAATGTGCCTGTCTGGGTTTTGCTTTAGGGACCAGCGACAAACCCAAGTAAGGGAAGAAGACTGGAATTGTGAGACCAGAAGCTCTGTCAATGACCATAGGCACTCGTCCATAGATAATTGAGTGTGAAGTTTTCTTGTAGGGATCAAAGATATAACTGAGAGTGCTGGTGCTTTATTTCTTCCCCTGTTACATGGCAGCATCACATCCCAAAGTCTGAAACTCATCCTCAAATTGGTATTGGAGTTCCCCAGGCTTATGGTTCTGGTATACTTCAACTAATTTTGGGGAGTTGTAGTAGTTCAGGATCACATGTATGTCATAGCTATCATGGATCTGTCCCAAATTAGCACAGGATTAGCACAGGAGGCTCCTAAGTTTCCTAAGGCTCTGTCTTGTATGGTGGTGCAGAACTTTACTTTCCTGCCCCTCCTATTCATCTATGTTAAGCTACTGTAAAAAGTTGCCAACTGGTGTTGTTTTGCATCTCAAATTTCCTCTGGACTCACCACTTACTGGGGGAAAGGTGGCCCTTGTAAGTAGGAGGTCCCCTGCAGAATTTTGTGTGCCAGTTATCATTATGCCTTTACCAGGAAGCTTCATGGTTGGACTAGTGCAATTCACAGTACATGAGGTTGCCTTCAAAAAACACTGATCCAGAATGCAGCAGTTTAAGTAGTTAAAAGTACCAACACTACTATATGAGCCAGACTGCTTGGAGGTATAAAGATAGTTTATTAATTGATTGGTCTTACAACCATATCAAAATGAAAATAAAAACAAATAAAAACACATTTATAATTGCAGAGTAAAGTAGTTAAACAAAATTTGGTAATAAAATATATATGTGGTAATTACAAAGGATCAACAGTAAAATAAATATTTCCCCTTTGCAGTATACCACAATCTATTCAATATAATGAATCTTTAAGTCAACTGGCTTAACTATAAACTTAATAGTTCTGTTGACACTGTATGCATTAGAACCCAGGAATAAATAGGACAATCTGAGATGCAGATACAAGTGCGATGTTGGTTGTAAGTATATTTCAAATGCAATTCAAGGTGTAGTTTGGAGAAACTGATTCCTTTCTCCCTTTTAACTCTTTATATTTTACATTATACTATTATAGGTCACTTAGAGCTTTTTCGACCTTTTATTTTTTAGTTATTTTATCCCATTTTAATTATTTTTATAAATAACTCAGGATGAACATACCTAATACTACTTCCTCCTCCTATTTTCCATACAACGACAACAACAACTTTGTGTGATGGGTTGGGCTGGGAGAATGATTGGCCCAAACCCAAAGTCATACTTTTTCAGGTTTGTAGCAGGAGTAGAACTCATGGTTCTCCCAGTTTCTAGCCTGGTACTTTAAGCACTAGACAATATAAAAAAACAGACAAATAAAATAAACCCTAATACTCCAGAAAATTGCCAGTGCCTTCATATATATGAATAATAAGTAGAGAAAAATAATGATATGTGGCAACTCAAGGTCCAGAGCTACTATCATGCATATTATTGTTTGAGCTTGTCCCTGCAAGTAAGAATAGAACCATGAATGAGGTCTAGGCATATACCATGGTTGATGGTATAAAAGCCAGAAAGAGTCAGTGCTGAGAGTCCGACATACCAGCTCATCCACCCACGTTTCAGCAATTACATACTTCATTGGCTCCTTCATCCATTTTTTTTTTCATAAATGAGTGTGGTAGCCCTAAGTCATTCACAATTTTCCAAACTATATGTACTGATAAGATAAAGATATGCTATTTCATTTTATTGTGATTTTTTTTCAGTTATAAGATGAAATTTGCATAAAGTATTACTTGTCAAGCAACCCGTGAAAATATTTGAAATAAATCTGAAGCAGAAATCATTACTAGTTTTCATGCATTGTAAATCAATTGTGATATACAAGCTATGGCCAGTAAACAGCATAGACAACTATAAGCATCAGCATTATCCTCAGCAGTTGTGTCAACTTTTTTCAGCCTCATTATCCTTGTAAGATTACTTAATAACAATTAGCAGTTATCCCACTCAGTGAAGTTCTTTTATTATTTTAAAGCAGCTATTTATTTGCATTTAATGACTTAAGAGAGGATAAGCAGATGTCTTTGCTATTGAGGAGATGGAATAAGAATAATTTAAAAAATGAACTAAGCTATATTCCATATACTAAAAGAAGAAACATCTTTGTTCATGAACTATTTACTTTGGAATCAAAGATAAAAGTAGCAGTTAATTGATATCATTTTTTAAAATTAATTCTGCAATATATAATGTTCTCAAGAAGGAAAAGATAAAAACCTTGCTGACATTATTCTGATAAAATCTTCAAATGATTGGGTGAATAACTTGAAAAGAAGATTTTGACTCTAAAGTTTTTTTTTTGAATTACTGGAATTAGTATAATACATTATCCATGCACATTTTTCTGAGGGCCTTTCTCTGGATTCCACTTTTTTTATTTTTTCAATCATTTTTCTGCAAAGTGAAAAGCTGGCTTCTTGGTTCTACCGTCTCTTTGTGCTAGCTTTAGTGTCTCATATAAATCATAACTTAAAATGTCATTATCAGGACTCAAGCCTTACTTGATGACACACATGCCAATAAACATAGACATCTGGACTGCAGGAACTATAGGAATGTAAGTGTTCAAGTTATAGTTTCTTGTGGAGTTACTCCATTCATACGCCCAACCTAATTTAAACGGAACATATTTGAACTCCAGTTTCCCAAAGGTTTGAATGGAGTTCACAATAAGAAAATCATTAAAATAGAGGAGAATGTGTATATTTGAAAATGTGGGAAATGGTCTTGGTAAATTTAATTTGATAAAAAGGAAATATAACAAGATGTGTCAGGAGCAGGTATTCTTAACTGTATTTTTAACTGGCACTTTATTTATCATCTATGAAAAGACAGTGAAAACATGCAAATTAGAAATCATGTTGACACACAATAATATCCTTTTCTAAGCTATCACCCTTGAAGATCATATCTATTTTCATTATATGCTTATAAATTATATATATGATGAACTGATCCATTTTAGATGCTTACAAATTTCAGGAAGCAGGGCACCTGACTGAGCTTCTGTGGGCTTCAAGGAAAAGCAGAACTGGGCAGGGACAATCCTGTGATGACAGGGAATCCAAAGGAATCCCAAGGCTAGGGAGCTAATAAACCTTTCTTTACATAGTTGCCAAGACAGCTGCATAAGTATTGCTCACCTCACAATACAAACGATTGTGGGCGGCGTACAGCAAAGTCAAAAAGCATATTGTAAGCTGTCCCAAAGGTGCTTTTTCAAGAGGCAACTGGACTTTCTGGAAGTCCAGTTGTTTCTTGAAAAAGCTTCTTTCGGACACCCATGACCTGCATGACAGAATCTCCATAGACATATTGTAAACTAGACTTCACCAGGAATTGTTCTCAGCTCAGATTTTACTTTTTATATAAACAAAAAGAAAGAGAGAGAGAAAGAGAAAGACAAAGGAAGGAAGGGAGGGAGAAAGAGCATTAAGGTGAGATTTAAAAATTACATAACCATTATATGAGCTTGTTTCCAGGAGACCAACGTCAGTTACAGCAAATGAAATATAGTCATTAATTTGATGCAATTGAATAATCTATTGCTTCTACATTGATGACTAATTATTTAAAATTATTTTCTTTCTTCCCTAACATGCTCCTTCTGCCTTCTTTAAAAGATACACGCATCCATGCACAACTTAACGTTTCAAAGATATGCCTCATATTTGAAAGGAAAATTGCACAGCTTGAAAGGTAAGCTCTATGCATGCCTTTTCTGCTTTTAACACTGAAAGTTAGGTAAAAACCTAGTACAAACATTATGAGTCATTCTATTCCATATCTGTACTGCAATTTCAGTAAAACTATGCAAAGGCATTTTTTAAAAAATTCTTCAGTACCCCCATTGATCTAGCTGTTGCATATTTAGCAACTTAAGAAATTGTTGCATTACTTATAATGAAAGTAGTTGCAAAGTATATCACCCAATAATACTGTCTTAATTACATTCAAAAACTTTAATCAGTTTAGTATACAGTAACTGTTACTTGTATAAATACAGGAGTCTGTTACTATTTCTCTGAATGTCCAAAAGCTCAATATTTTTTTTAATGTACCTGAAAAAAGAATGTGTATATAACTGAACACCAAACTCAATTTTCAGACACTTACACACATTTGAAGGACTCGACTCATTCATATTTAAATGTTAATTTTCATCAGATTTTGGTAAATGGTATGTTACATTAACAATAAGCTAGAAAGTGGTGAATATTGCAACTGGATGTTCTATCTCATTCAAATGATAATGTATAATGAATTTCAGATTCAAAATTTCTTTGAAGGAAAGTAGACTTTCCCAAAATGGAGTATAGTGAGCTGCAGCCAATATTATTTTTATTCATTTCAGAGCTTCATGTAGTATCTGTGATTCAGTGTTAGCTTAACCCAATAAATACAGTGGCTATTTGCAATTGAAAATGTTGATTTATTTGACACATTTTAATTTAAAAAAAAACAAACATTGCAAAACAGTGACACTAGTTACAATCAGTTATGCAAATACAACTGCTTTTTCTCCCTTTCCAATTATCTCCTTCTACTATTTATAACACATAAGTCCTACAGTGTTCTTTTAGTTTAATTTATTAAGAAAACACTTTTTCATGAAGAGATGTGGTCTTCTCTCTATCACTAGTTCCTGGAATATTAAATTAAACTAATGTTTATTTGAAATGTTTTTCTTTGTTATTCTCCTGAGTATCCCTCCTTAATGAAATTAATTGGGCAGTCTAAAACTAAATTATCTTTCCAGGGAAAGAACCAGTGGTGGGATTCAGCTGGTTCTCGCCAGTTCGGGCGAACCGGTAAGAAAGATTCTGGCTGGCTCTGCCCCCGCCCACCCAGCCCTTCCAGGAGTTCCCCAAATGCCCTGTTTTGGCTCCCAAGTAAGTGCAGGGAAGCCCACTAGGCCGAAACGGGACATGGGAGGTGCTGCGTGCCCCCTGTGTCCCACTTTGGCTCCCAAGGACTTTGGGGAGGCCCACTAGGCCTGAAATGGGGCCTGGGGGTGCTGCATGGCTTCACCCATGCCCCATTTTGGGTCCCAGGGGGCTTTGGGGAGGCCCATTAGGCCCAAAATGGGGTGTGGAGAATGCGGCGCCCCCTGCCCCATTTTGGTTCCCAGGGGGCTTTAGGGGGGCTTACTAGACTACATGACTGGGAGCCGAGCTCATCAGCTGGG
This sequence comes from Oxyrhabdium leporinum, assembly GCA_032468155.1. Lineage (NCBI taxonomy): Eukaryota > Metazoa > Chordata > Lepidosauria > Squamata > Cyclocoridae > Oxyrhabdium > Oxyrhabdium leporinum. The sequence goes on from JANHFL010008340.1 coordinate 8,025, forward strand.
AGGTGGCAATGGAATGCAGCTCCAATCAGCTGGGAGATTAGTCAGTCAGTTCACTCAGACCTTGGGAGATCTATTTTTCCCTGAGAAGTTGGGATGTCTGACTGAATATTTTTTAAACTGATAGTTACATGGTCTTCTTTTGTTGCCCTGCACACAGGAGAATGGAGCTGGAAAGCAGGTTAGTGAGGGAATGGTGGTTGCTCTGGAATTGGGTGGAAGTGGGGATTTAGCATTATTATTTTGGGATGGGGTGGAAGTGAGGATTTTGCATTATCTTTGCTCTTGGATGGGGTGGAAGTGAGGATTTTGCATTATAATGCAGTCCTCACTTCCACCCCATCCAAAAGCAAAGATAATGCAAAATCTTCCACCCCATTCCAAAACAATGAGAGGGTCAGAAAAGAAAACACAGCCAGGTTTTCAAGATTCTCTTATTACTCTGTTGCCTATATTACTAAAGAACCATTCCACATCAAACTTGTGGAGACCTATTTCAAAGGACTGACAATGCCTGCTTTATTTCCATTCTCATCATACATAGTTCTTTTTGCATTCAGCAACCAATCTTCAAACCATCAATCCAAAGTTGCTCAAAGCATTCCACAATCCAGGGTTATGCAGGTGATAAGACACCGTTTCTAGGTCAAATAAATAAATAAATATGGTGAACTTTCTTTGTATGCGTTTCTCAATCTCCAGAGCAAAAAAATCCTTTGCATATCCCCTGCTGGAATTCGTAGACTAGACTCCCTGATTTTGCTCAAGAACATCCTTTGCATCCTTTCAATTAGATTTCTGTGAAACATCTTTCTAGGCACACTTTCTCCTGCAAACTTAATGAACGAAGTCCCTTATAGTTTTGTCATTCATGTTGTTACATTTCCTTTTGTGTAGGAGAACAATAATAGCATTCTTCCAATGCTGATGCAGGGACATTAAACAAATCATACAATCACCACACTCATAATTTAACACTTTCCCACCTAACAACCATTTTTAGCATTTGCTTCAGTTCAAGTCTGTACTGCTCCACTGTACTTCTCTAAATTATGTCTTTCAGCCTTCGTTCACTTCAGTCTCATCTGAATAATTTCATGATTTTTATTCTTAATCCCATGCATTCTGCTGGAGGCTTCTTAGCCCTTTTCACTCACTTCCAAAAGAAACAATTTCTATCCTTTAAATCTCCTGTTTCCTGCCTTTTTGGAGGTAATTCTTTGCAAATAATGTTTTCTCTCTGCTCTTGTAATATATACTATTAGCCTCAATTTTTCACAAATCATTCTCTGGTATACATCTTTTCCAATTCACTTGTTTCTCACTTCAGCATTCCACCTTATATACTTTTGCATATTTGCCATTAGTATAATATCCCACAGTTCTGTGACAGTCTATCACATAATTCTTTTCATGCTGTTCCAAGCAGCATTTTTTTATGATGACTTATAATTTCTCTTCTTATAGCCATTGTACTTTCACTCTAGTTACTTTCCCTAATTTCTTGACACTTTCCACTCTTGACACTGCCAAAAATGGTCTGTCTTAGATTTAGATTTATATTTCTCACAACTCTTATATTCACTAATTCTCTTCATCTCTTTATCTTAGACAATCAAGTCAATTTTCATTTGTATAAAAGCATACACACACACACACACACACATATATATATATACACACACACACATATATATATACACACATACATACATACATACATACATACATACATACATACATACATACATACATACATATATTCATATGTGCACAGGAAGAGTTAAATTTAATCCACATATTTGAAACAAATGGACCATCTTTTTGTCATATAATCACCAACAACAATAACCATTTTTGTTCATATTTGGATCTCCAAATAATCCAATCACTTTTTCTCTAAACTAACATCTTGTTCTCAATCATCCACTCATGTCACTGCATAAAATGGCTTTCACATCCACGTTCATTTCAAATGTTGCATAATTTTCCTTAAACTTATCTTTGGTTCTTTCATTATCACCTTATTCATTGAAGTGAAACATGTAGCTATTACCGCTGAACAGATTTCAAGCTAAGTTGGATGCCTTCTCACTGGGAAGCTCAGTAGTTTATATGTGGTGTCTCTTGCTGCCTAGTTACAGAATTCAGCAATAGTTTGAGGTCATACAATTGTAATATACAGTGATACAATTTCTAAGCTGTAGTAGGCATTTTGCAGTCAGTTTACAATGAAGAAGAAGGGATTCTTTGTTGCTAGAATAACAGAAAACAGCAAAATGGTTTACTTTCTTAATGTTGGTGCTGAGCCATGAGTTTGCCTGAGACTGAGAACCAGGCCTGATGTAGTCATGGTGACATAACATGGCAGGATTATCTTCTGCATGATCCAGGAATATGGATGGGAAACTGGAAGATTTATTCTTGAAGAATAAGTCAGAAAGTGCACAGAGTGGTTGTCTACTCTTTCCTGAAAATGCCCAGAAGCATGTGTGATACTGTACTACTGGCATATAAAATCAGACATAGTATCGAATACAGTAGTTGAATAGAAGGAATTTTCCTTCCCTTTTGCTATATTAGAACCCAGACTCACCCATTCAAATGAAATTTGAAAAAAGTCAAGACTGAGTAAAATATTTCCTTCCTTCCTTCCTTCCTTCCTTCCTTCCTTCCTTCCTTCCTTCCTTCCTTCCTTCCTTCCTTCCTT
>JANHFL010008341.1:0-53085 GCA_032468155.1 Oxyrhabdium leporinum
GTCCAGCCCCCTGCTCAAGCAGGAGACCCTAGACCATTTCAGACAGGTGGCTGTCCAGTCTCTTCTTAAAAGCCTCCAGTGATGGAGCACCCACAATGTCTGAAGGCAAGCTGTTCCTCTGGTTAATTGTCCTCACTTTTAAGAAGTTTCTCCTTAATTCCAGGTTGCTTCTCTCCTTGGTTAGTTTCCATCCATTGTTTCTCATCTTGCCTCCTGGTGCTTTGGAGAATAAGTTGAGCCCCTCTTCTAGAACTGCCTGATTATAGAATAGCCGTCATCTGGAGCAGCCCCGTTACCAAACCAATAAAAAGTTGTCTGTCAGGATACTCTCTAATATTTTGGGGCTAAAGATATTACTATAAGTAGTACGAGAGAGTGAAGGTTTGCACTACAGAAACCCGTCGATTTGCAACCTCAATGGGGCCAGAATTTCCATTCCTGAACTGTGCTGCTTTTGCAACCTTTTATTTCCCCCCAACCCCCCAATGGTGGTTAAGTGACTCACTGCAGTTGTTAAGTGAATGACGCAGTTGTTACGTGAATACAGGGAGTCCTCGACTTACAACAGTTCATTTAGTGATTGTTTAAAGTTACTAACGGCACTGAAAAATGTAACTTATGACCGTTTTTCACAGTTACCACCGTGATCATGTCATCAAAATTCAGATGCTTGGCAACTGGTTCACACTTATGACGGGCTGCCATGTCCTGGGGTCCTATGATCCCTTTTTGCGACCTTCTGACAAGCATAAGATTAGTGGGGCAGCCAGATTCTGTTCACAGCCAGGTTACTAACTTATCAACTGCAATGGTTCACTTAACGGTGGCAAGAAAAGCCAGGGCAAAACTCACTGAATAAATGACTCGCTTAACAACAAAAAATTTGGGTTCAATCGTCATAAGTTGAGGATTACACCTGTATGGCTTTCCCCACCCTCTTTGCTTGTGGGGAGCCAGCTGAGAAGCTACAGACGGTGATTAAATGACCCCGAGACTCTACAATTCTCATTGGTACATGCTGCTTGCCAAGTGCCCGAATTTGTGTTGAGCGACTGTGGGAATGCTGTCACTGTTCTGACCCAGCTCCCCAAACAAGACCAACCCTCTGAAGTGAACTCAAAAGATTCCTTTATTAGGAGCGCCGGCAGCCCCGGTAAAAAGTTTCTCTCTCACCTCAGGCTAGCAAGTCCCCCACAGATTTCCACTCCTCCGGCCCATAGATTTCCACTGCTCTCCTCTCCTCTGCCTCCTGCGTATCCGCACGTCAGGCACTGGACCCAGCTGTTCCTCCTCTTCTTCATCAGCCACCTCCTGACCTGGGGGCTGTTGGCTTTCCATCTTAGGGCTGATGGACAGCACAGGCTCTGTCTCTCTGTCTCTCTGTCTCTCTCTCTCTGCCAGCTCCACTCCCTCTTCCCCCTTGGAGCTCTCAGGTTGCCTTGATGCTGACTCTGACCACCGCCTCCTCCTCTGATTCAGCTGCTGGAGGGGCTGGTGGCCGAGAGGCCACAACAGACACAAAATATTTAATGGGGGACAGAATACAAGCAGTCCCTGACTTACAACCATTCACTTAGCAACCATTCAAAATTATGGTAGGGGAACCTACAACCAGTGCTCGCACTTATGACCATCGCAGCATCCCTACGGTCACATAATCAAAATTCAGGCACTTGGCAACTGTCACGTATTTATGATCGTTGCAGCGTCCCGAGGTCACGTGATCCCCATTTGCGACCTTCCCAGCCAAGCAAAGCCAATGGGGGAAGCCAGATTCACTTAATGACTGCATCGCTCGCTTAACAACTGCAGTGACTTGCCTAACGGCAGCGGCAAAAAAAAAGGTTATAAAATCAGGCAGACCTCAACAGCTGCCTGGCTTAGCAATGGAAATTCTGGTCCTGTGGTCATTAGTTGAGGACTGCCTGCAGCTAAAACGCCAAAAGGCAGCAATGGCACTCAGGAACATCTGGATGCCATCTAATTAAGATCGCTTCTCTCTTCCAGTTTCCGCGATCTATGCTAAAACGCGTTAAGAAAATGCTTATTTAATTTGTATGTATTAATTACAGTTAGAATTGCATTTGCATAGAATTGGAGAATTGAAACAATCTGGAGAGAAGAAAATATGTCTAGAAAAATGCTAGAGTGTGTGAGGATTGATAAAATGAACAACACATGATAGATTAGGAAACAATAATATAAGAACAGAAATGTACTTTTAACTGTTTTTGTAAATATTTGTACCCAGACAACACACCGTGTAACAAAAGAATTGTATGGAAATAAAATAAAAAAACTCATTTAAAAAAAAAAGAAACTCATCAAAGGGAAATCTACGACTAAGGAGAAATTTCCTGACCATGAGATGAATTAATGGAACAGCTTGTCTCCAGGAGTTATGGATGCTCCATTGCTGAGGGTTTTCAAGAAAAGAGTGGATAACCATTTGTCCAGGACAGAATAAGGACTTCTGTCTTGGCCAGAGGGTTGGACTACAGGACCTCCAAGGTCTCTTCCAGCCCTCTGATTCTGTGAAATATAACACAAATGGAAAAAATAGATGACTCATTCCCTAAAGGAGAGATACAGATATTAAATCAGTAAACTCATTTGTAGAAGTTCTTTTTATTGAATATGCAAAAGAGCTCTGTTAATGTTTTGAAAGACTTTATGAGACTTTATAAGCAAAGGGTAACATTTACATACTGGACATAAAAAACTTTAAAGCTTTGAAAATACTTGCACTGAAATATAGATGAATAGCAGGCTAGCTCTGGGATTTTCTTTAAAGGGGTTAAAGAATATTTCTAAAAAATCAGGGAAAGAATACAAGGTTAGCCTATTTGACCAAGCTTAATGACGTTATATTTAGTTGCCCTTACTGGACTTTTGGTAAGAAGGAATGATTGATGTACCATTTTATTTTATTTTTTTAATTAAGTTATGGAGAGAAGAGAGATTATGTTGTATTTCAAAATTCTACTAACATTGTTTTTACTTGTTGGGTTGAAGAGATAAGTTACTTTTTACTGCTTTTTTTTCCTTTTGTCTTTCTCATACTTTCTTTTCTTTTGTACTTTCCTGTTTATATTTTGTGTAGTTGGTATTAGCGTTTATTGTTTTCATTTATAATCCTTGGTGAACATATTTGAAAAAAAGAAGAAGAAGCATGTCTGGGAGAAAAAAAGATTTTCAGCAAGACTCTGCAGTTTTTGTGGCAAGTGGTTTATCATTTCTTTGTTCCTAAGTCTGAAAGAAAATGACTTGCCTGCTGGTTTTGTGCCTCAGGAAGAATAGAACTCATGGTCTCTCAGTTCTAGAGTGGTGCCTTAACCACTACCCCAAGTCAGTTGCCACACATGCGCTATTTTGTTAGCGTCTATTATGTTGCTCTTCTGTGAGAAAACCAATGGAAAAATAAATGTACCCAAGAAATTTCAGAAGAGAAAAAAATATATCAAAGATTTATCAAAGAAATAAAAGAGTATGTGACCAGTGCATGACAGTGGCTCAAATAAGGCAACATTAAGAACAATCCGAATAAATGCTGAGAAATGAAGGATGAAGTGACAAGATAGCATTATTCCAGTATTTGAGTGGCTGCCACAAAGAAGAGGGGGTCAATTTATTTTCCAAAGCACCAGAAGGCAAGACAAGGAGCAATGGATAGAAACTAATCAAGGAGAGAAGCAACCTAGAATTAAGGAGAAATTTCCTGACAGTGAGAACAATTAGCTAGTGGAATGGCTTGCCTCCAGAAGCTGTGAATGCTCCAATTCTGGAAGTTTTTAAGAAGACATTAGACAGCCGTTTGTCTGAAATGGTATCGGGTTTCCTGCCAAAGGGGGGCGGGGACTTGGACTAAAAGACCTCCAAGGTCCTTTCTAACTCTGTTATTCTGTAAAAGCAAATATTTTGGCAAAGACAAAATAAAGAGCTAGAATGCCCATTAGTATAAGACATAAAAATCGGAACTGAAGAGTTAGGAGCATTTGTTAAGCATTTGAATTGAAGACAAAGAAGAGATTAGGGCCATCTTTCTTACAATAAGAGAGAAAAGCTTTAGCAATGTATGAAGGCCTCTGGGAAAAAAAGCTGGAAGTCCTGAAACATACCCCCTTTAACTGGGTTAATATTCATTAGGATTATTGTTTGGTAAATTTTTAATTACAAATGTGTTTCCATTTTTGAATAGCCTCTCCCTAACCCTATTTTTCTCATAACCCCTGTTATTCATATTCTGTTATTTTGCATTGCATGAGAGCTTCTGGAAACACAATTATTGAGTTAAATAAAAACTAGCTATTATATTAAAATCCTGTACATGAATTCTAATTTTCTCATAACAAAAAGTATGAAAGCAGCGGTAAGGTAGGTAAATTTAACTTGGCAAGTCTCTTTTAAAACCATATTTAATGGTTCTGAATAAGAGATATATTTGACTGACTCTGCATCATCTCTACCCTATATTTTTCCTACTTGTGATAAGAGGAGTTGAATCTATGCTATTTTCCTGATTAACATGCTCTATAGGTTCCACTTGACTACAGGATTTTTTTCAATAGAACATAAGAAACAAAATGGTTCAAAATGTTCCCATTTTATTCCAGGCTCAGAACAAAACTCCAGATCTTTTTCTGGATTTTGAAGACTAAGATTTGAATTGGTTATTCCAGGTTTAGAAGTTTCAGATTGGAGGGTTACTTGTGCCTAGCTGCCTTACTGATCAATGTAACATATGTATAGAAAGAAAATTAACTGATTTGTCCATTGATTGATTAAGCCATAGATGTGGATTGAGTTCACATTTGCAGAGAAATGCTCCCCCTGTCCCCCCGGGAAGAAAATGTGTGGGGATTGACTTCCTCTCCATTAAAATGGGATCTAATGTTTAATGAAAAATTATTCAGAAATGATAAAATTTAATAAAGGCTATCTCTAAATCTACTGGGTTTAAAAAAATCATTTTTCATCATTTATGAATGTGTATGTACTTTGGGGGATTAATGATTTTGATTACACTTAGCTTTTAATATTAAGCCAAAGAGAGAAGATTATCTTATTAGGGACTGTATGATTAACTGTAACTGTGAATGCAGTCAGATCAAAAGTTCAACCACTAGAGAGTTGAAAGAAAGGAAAGGGAGGGGAAGGGACAGAGGAAGAGGAGAGGAAGGGACAGAGGAAGAGGAGAGGAAGAGATGAGGTGAGATGAGGAGAGGGGAGGAGAGAGGAAGGGAGGAGAGGAAGAGGAGAGGAAGAGGTAAGGTGAGGTGAGGTGAGGTGAGGTGTGGTGAGGAGAGGTGAGGAGAGGAGAGGAGTGGAGAGGAGAGGAGGGGAGGAGGAGGGGAGGGGAAGGGAGAATCTGAGGAGATCAAGCTTGATAATAATAGCTTGATAATAATGTCTTAGCTCTAGGAAGATATTTACATTCAACATAAAGAATTGAGTTGGTTCATTTAAGATATCCTAATATTCAGCTGAGAGCCAGTTTGGTGCAGTGGTTAGCGTGCCAGTCTAGAAACCAAGAGACATAAGAGTTTTAGCTGTGCTTTAAATAGCCAACTGGGTGACCTTAGGCCAGCCTCTCTCTCCTTCTACTCTACGAAGCAGGCAATGGCAAATGAAATCTTGCCAAGAAAACTGCGGGGACTTTTCCACACAGTCACCAGGAGCAAGGCTGACTTGAAGACACACACACACACACACACACACAATATATATATATATATATATATATACACAACTGATCCTGCTATACAGATGATAAATATAGATGTTTACAATAGATATACACAGTTCTAGACTGAACAGTTTTAGCAGAGAAAAGATGGATGAAACAAAATTCTCCCTCACCAATACTTGTGCATAACAAGCCTTTTTAATAATGTGCACTTAAGTTTCAAAAACTAGATGTTATTGCACTGTACTCCTATGTCATATATTTATTATTGTTTATTTAATTTATATCCCACCTTTATTATTTTTACAAATAACTCAAGGTGGTGAAACACACCTTCGTCTTCCTACCCCTGTGAGGTGAATTGGGATGAGAGAGCTTCCATGGCTGGGGCAGAACTTGAACTCATGGTCTCCTGTTTTGTAGCTGGAGCCTTAACCACTACCCCAAACTGGCACCCATAATATAAACACAGATTTCCACAAAACATCTCCCAGAGTATCCAAATCTCTCTGAGTAAAAATGGGAGTGGGGGGGGGGAAATCTGTCTGAGTGTTTTGATGAACTTTATTTGTCTGTATTTTAAAAAGTTGACACAGAAGAGAAATGTGTCACACTAGGCTTACCGTGATGTAGAAAACTTCTCAGACACTTTTTGACATACACTGAAGAAAGGGAAAGCGGATCCTCCGGGAAACATAAACATTTCTAAATAATACTAGGTTGCATATTATTTCACTTCTCTTGCCATGCTTTTACCCCGCACAAATTATCCTTCTAAATTCTTTTATTCCTATATTTCAAGGATTACATTGGCTACATGCTTTTTGGTTTGCACGAATAAGGGTAAATGGCTTTTTTCCCACTGAACTGGTAATTAAGTGTTAGGTATATGACTCCCCCCACTCTCTTAAAAGGTATTTATGTGAGCCACAAAAAGATAGCTTGGTGGGTTTTTGTTTTTTTTGCTAAGTGCTATCTGTTTCTACATAACTGAATCTACATAGAAGTTCTATTTAAAAATGTTTTAAAGCTACTCTAATGGTATCTTCTAAAGAGATAGAGGAAAAAAATGAGAACTATGCAATGAGATAAAACTGCCTTTCAAATATTTTGCCTGCTACTCAATATAATTTTTGGCCTGGAAAACATTTCTGTTAAGAATCCTTCACGCCAATATTTTTAAAACTCTGAGCAAGGTCCATGCCAAGCAGGGATTCCCATACCAGAGAATATATAAAGGCTATCTCTTCTCTAAGGAGAGAAGCAACCTAAAACTAAGGAAACACTTTTTATAGTGAGAACAATTGACCGATGGAATGGCTTGCCCTCAGAAGTTGTGGGTGCTCCATCACTGGAGGCTTTTAAGAAGAGACTGTACATCCATTTGTCTGAAATGGTATAGAGTCTCCTTCTTGAACAGGGGATTGGACTAGAAGACCTCCAGCATCCCTTATTCTGTTATATGTGTAGCTCAGAGCTAAATTATGGAGTTCTTGCTATTCTCTGAGTGCGGTGATTGTATTGTTTGGGGCTTCATTGTTTTAACACCAGGCAAGCAATCAAGCAGAAAACAGTACCCCAATCAAGAAACTACCGAAGACAAAACTACACCTCTATGAAAATTGGCAGGAAAAGCTACTGCATATAGACAGGGAACCAACCCCACACTCACATCGATGATGATGATGATGTTATCCAATGAAATATCTCAAGCAAACAACCAAGCTCAGAGAGCACCAAGGACTCCACGGGCAGGGGTTTATTGCATCTGCAGTGGGCTGTAGCTAGCATACAGACATCATGTATATTCTATAAGAACCATACAGGTAACACAACTTCTCTAATTCATAGGAGGACGAAGAGAGGGAACAAGAAATAAGACAGAAGAAAATGATAGTGATTGGGATTTAGGGGAGGTATAGTCCACCACATCTGAGATGCTGTTAAATAATGTATTTATGAGGAATGATTACCACCATGTGCAGTGCTGTATAGGTATCTTAGCCTTGTCGCTGAGGTCGGCAACTTGGCGGTTCGATTCCCGTGAGTGAACAAACTGTGGAGGGACAAGAAAGGAGCCTCCCCTGATTGCCTATTGGCATTCAGGCATCCTGCAGGTAAAGGTAACCCCACCCAAAAAGAATCCTTTCACAGAGGCAGCCAGCCACCTCAGTGATCCCTGGCTAACACGTGCCATACACTAAATATAAATAACTAAATAAATAAAGCCTTGTTTTTGTTATCTTTTAGATGTCCTGATAGAAATGTGTGTGTATTTCATCTCTGAATTTTGAAAGACTGATGAATTCTGCAAGTTAATTCATTATTTTTATATTGTTGAGAAATGTATTCCATTCCATTATCTCCCCTGAAATTTAGAATGTGTTGTTCATTTGCAGAGAGCTCAGGTTTAACTAAGTGTAAAAGTCAACGAAACCGGCAATTAATAAATTCTCTGTCAGTGTATAGCTGGCTCTCGATGGCCTGAATTCTAGAAATAAAATTCCATTATTGATGTTGTTTCAACCATTCGATTTATAATTTCTCAGCTTTTTCACCAATTCCCAATATTGACTACTTGAGCATAGACTTGTTGTATTTTCGTAACAATTCTGTGAGATAGCAGCCTTGTGGTATTGAAAGCTAATCCATTCATTACAATAGATGCTTTCATTGGTTAGATGTTATCAAGGGACTGATAGAAGCTTATGGTTTTCAAAGCATTTATGCCATAGCAAAATTGTTCACGTAATAATAGCAACAACTGCAGCAACAATAACAACTGCAGCATGTCAATCCAGTTTTCAAGATATAGAGCAATCTACAAATGAAAACAATACAAAAAAAGAAATACTTGCTGGAGTTTTGTGTGCAGGGATGGGGACTTGTTCACAACTATCACCTTTCAACTGCAAAAATCCAGGTGATCACTAGATGGCAGCAAATTTCTTACCGCCACCTAGTGATCATCAGAGGTTTGCATCTCAGTTTATGCGAAATGAAACTGAAGCAACTCTTCATCTGTCATCAGACCCTTATTTAAAAATATCACACAATTATTCCATTCTTTTGTTCCAGCAGATGAAGAAAAGCAACTTTTGGAAACTGTGGTAAGACTACACTGAGCAGTAACACCAGATCAAAAAATTGTCAGCAAAAACCATAGCTGATGGTTTTAGACGATCCTAGTCTTATCTTCAAATATTCCATTAGGCTATTTTTTTCTGAATTTGCAAACAAAGCAGGGTGTTTGTTTTTCACACTTCAGAATATTTTCCTAAATGGAGTATGGATAAATTCCAAGGGGAAAATAAAGTAGGATTGTTAAATTTATAACAACTTAAATTCCCTGAATTTATATCAATAATAGTTGATCTGTCAGGGGGGAGACTCTAGTTCTTCAGCACTTACAAGAGGACAGTTTTCTAGAAAATATTTATATCATGAAGTGTTAATAGTGAGAATGGGCAAATGTTTTTCCAACCTATATCTCTTTTATGTGTTGCAAATCCTTCCCTCTTCTATATTGTTGGTGCACTTTTGACCACGTTAGAACCATTTTCTCTCCATTATGGAAACAGTGAAATGCTGAAAGGATGCAATATTTTTTTCTCTCTATATATAAAAGGCTATGTCTTTTTACTGTAATGGAATAAAATATACAATGCAAGGAAGCACTCTCCTCAGAAACTGCTGAAACTTGGTCTTTTTTTTCACTGAGATCTTCAACATTTGTAATTGTTTCCCAGTTTCGGCATAATGGTAAAGCTTTAGTGTGACACTACAGTTGATATATCCAGTTCAGTCCTGTATTACTTGGCGCTCCATCTCTTTAAGGACAGCGGCATTAGTCTTGTGATGGAAACTGAATTAACTCCACAAAGAATAGAATAAAGATTGATGATATTATTATATTGTTAAATGACCTAAGGAGCTTCAGTCACATCACTGTGTAGATGGAAACTGCTTACAAAGGCCTATCTAAGCCACTCTGAAGATTTTTAAGAGAAATATGGAATCAAGCATTTATTGAAAGAAGAAGAGTTGTGCACAAAATATGTAGATCTGGACTGAAAAACTAAGATGGCTTTTGCAACAATTTAAACCTCCTAAGGCAGGGATACAGCTATTCCCCCCCCCCCCATATGAGAGCTACAGATAAATTTATTTATTCTAGTATTTATTTATTTATTCTACTATTTAAGTCTATATGGACCACCTCAGAAGAAATTACTCTGGTCGGCGTACAGCAAAAAACAATAAACATGTCAAATAGAGTCAGACTAAAAACACACAGACGCACAAACACGCACAAGATAATTGATCAGCAATGAAGCCGCCTTAAGACCTCACTGGTCCCCTGAGACACACACACACACCCTCAAAAAAAAAAACCCCAAAAAACTCTTGATAAAGCCAGGTCTTGAGGAACTTCTGGGAAATAAGGAGAGATAGAGTTGACCTCACTTCAAGGGGGAGAATGTTCCAAAGGCAGGTTCCGTAGCAGAGAAGGCCCAATCCCTTTGACTTCCCTACTTGTAGAAAGTATCCAAAGCCTGCCTCTTCTGTCAGACCTGATGGGATGAGAAGATTTAATTCAAGAAAGGCAGTCCCTTAAATAACCCAGCCAATGGTAGACATTATTTTGGGCTCTGTGGTCTTTTCTACCTCATTTTTGGAGATGTTAATCCTTGAGGGAGACCATGTACATATATTTGGGTTGAATTTGTCCATTAAACCCCACCCCCTGCCCTTTTCATCATGCTCCCTCCATCCTCTTCTTTTCAGCTATGTTGGTTTTTATAGTATTGTATTATATCATTAGGTTTTATACAGCCATATCTTTTAATATTGTAAGCGGTCCAGACTTATCGTGTGGTAAGATGGGGAGTAATAAATTTTACAAATAAATAAACTCAGCATTGAAAGCCACCACCCAATGTTAATAGTATAATCCTGAAGAGATTTATCCACATGAGATCTTTGTGTTGCCTACAAGCCAAATTTTATCCACCTGTATACTAAGAGAAACAGGTTTTCTGGGTTTGTATACACACAAACACAAAAATCCCAGGGCCCCCGGAAAAGATATAAAAATATTCATGACACACCATAAGTTTTTTTGACATTCATTTTGTGCAAATGCTGCAATGATATCTATTTTGTATGGCTTCCCATCTCATAGAGAGGACTGAGGGCCGCATACAAAGAGTTAAATCAACCTAACCCTCCCTCCTTACAATAAAATTAAACCAACAATCCATATAACAAATGTCTGAGGTTGAAAATAATTGTTCCCTATTTACAAGGAAATAAAGCAGCAATAAATTCAATCAACCAGCAGAGTTGCTTAACCAGACAACCCAAACGCACTAGAGACTAGCCGGATCTTCAGTGCCTTGCATAAAAGTCTGCAGGAGCAGGACTATTTGGATTTTCAGAGAGGTGCTGTTCTATAGGATGGATGAATTCACAGAGAAGGTCCAATTTCTTCTGGGTACAACAAGGTGATTTTGCTTGATTGGTTTTGTGCTCACCCTCACAGTTCTGGTGACACCAGCAGAAACAAGCCCAGTTTGGGATAAAGGAGGTTATCAATGCAAATGAGTTGATTCAGTCATAAGGTTGCTGTTATGGGAATAGTATGTGTCAAAAAAAAAAGCTAATTGATCAGTACTGGTACATGGACCATGGTGACTCATGCAATTAGGATTCTGGAGCTAATGATTGGCAGGCTTGTGTTTGAGATCTGGTTTTCTGCCAAAGGACAGGGTGAGCTTCTGTTATACCCTCCAGCTCCTGCCAACCCAGCAGTTTGAAAGCAGGCAACCATGAGTAGTAGTGCTCCTGATACGAATATAGTAGTAGTATCAACACTGGTGAAACTAAACCCTCCTGAAACTAAGATTCAGAACTGATCATTTCTGAACTCCTTTTCTACATTTTTCTACCCTGAACAGTCTCAGGATAGGTGCAATATTTGTGATGCTAACATAACTGGAAAAGAGCTGGGAAAGTAACTGAACATACATTTTTTAGCTAGGGTGTTTAATCACATTCAAAAGCTGCTGTGCCATTTATTTAGAGACTGTGAAAATCATTTTTATTTTCCAAACATTTTATCCATCTGATGGCTTGGGAGAATTGAAGACATTTGTGAAAATACAATTGCTTTTTAACATTCATTGAAGCATCCCAAACCAAGAATGTTAATGCACTGGAGAAGTTCAATCTGATAAAAGATATCAGTTTCATAATCATTAGTGCTTGTGAAAGAGCACCAAAGAATGTTGCTGAAGAGGAATGGAAAATTGAAGAACTAAAAAAAAAAATCCAATTCAGGTGATATGCCCAGGACAAATGGCAAAAGATCACAGAATAGCCAAGTTTGAGTACGTAATACAGGGTCAACATAGTACAGACAACAGCATTCAAACTGAAGATCCCCACATATTCTTCCAACTCAGATTCTGCCTTCAGAATTCAAACAAAATGTGTGTTCTAGTTAGAAGGTAGACATTAAGACCAGAAAAAGAAGAAAATTAAAGAAATGTGTGCCTTTTTGTACAAGCCAATTGAAATATTATGGGTGCCAATATCCTTCCCAACAGATTCAGGCCAAGGCTTTCCAAATTAACTTCATCAACATGAAGGCCACTTATCCACAGTTCTCTTTAGATTGGTCCTTGCTAATCAAGCAATCATGAAGAAAATGCATTACTGCCTTCTGAGGAAGAAATGGCAAACTAAAGATGGCTTCGTTTTCAGCGACAGTCATGGTACAATGAAGAGCTAGCAAGTAGACTTAGTTTTCCTAGTTCCTCTCCACACAAAGAAAAGATCAGATATTGCCCAAAAATGCTCGTTCTAATTGCTCCAAGACAAGAACTATTCTTCATTATGTCAAATATTTTAGAACAATGGTTCTAGAAGTTAATTTTATTAGTGTCTGTCTCTATAGATAGACTGGGTTTAAAAGATATTATGGAGGAGGAATCTGTTTATTGGACAACATTGAGACTGATATGAAAGTTGATTTAAAAATAATAGGCTCCAAGAATGATATGGAAAAAGATGCTACACTGGACATACAAAAGAAGCTAACTGATATCTTAATAATTAAAAGGAGTATGCAGATCATAAACCAAGAGAGTGACCTGCATAATCTTCCTATATTGGATTTACAAAAGAGGTTTGTTAAAGCTTTGAAGAGTTTTGTTAGACAGGCAAAGAAAACATGAAAAGAAATAAACTTTTAGGACATTGTTTGAAGGGACAAGAGCAAGATTGTTAAAAGTAAAAGGAAGGGATATAAAGTTGATTTATTTGATCAAGGTTAAAATAGAGCTGATGTTATCTTTGGTCTTGCTTAATGGATTTTTGGGACTGAAATGATGAATGATTTTAAGGATTTATTATAGATAAGAGATTATTCATTCACTTATTTATTTTATTTGTAAAATGTATAGGCTGCCCATCTTACTTTAAGGTAACTTATACATTGTGTTTTAGGAGGCGATTAGTTACTATTATTTTAAATATTTGCTGTAATGAAGGGGGAAGTTGCTTCTTTAGGTATTTCTTTTCTTTTTCTTACTTAATATTACTTTCTTACTTAATGTTCATTTTTTTACCATTACTTGTAACTTTAAAGATATTACTATTTAAAAAAAAATAAGAAAATGCTACTGTTAGGAGTGGCAGGTTGGGCCCTGAGACCATTAGTTTCTGACTTAGTTATTTTCTCAGATTGTACTGTCTCTATGAAGCTAATTAAAACTTCCAGCATCATTTCATGCACCGGGGACAAAAGAACATTGACTTTGGTAGTTTGCACTGATGTTCAAATTTGTAAGGGAGCTGTTGACAACAAACAGCTTCATTTCATTTCACATGTTCTGAGAAGTGGCTGCAAAGCTGCTAAAGAAATGGAAAAAAGCCCTTAATTGGAAATGGTGAAGCTTGCTGTGTGCCAAGTAACAATAATGAATAATCCCTTCCCTGAAGGGCTGTAAAAGGAGGGAAAGAGATTCCTATTACTAGATGTCTCTCTTTTTAAGAAGATAATGCATCTAAGTTTCAGTTTGTCTTCATGGGGCAAGTGCAGACCTTGGATCGTTCCCTGTGTGGACGACAGCAGGAACTATTTACTTCGAGATCATGCTTGATTAAAACAAGTTTAAAGAGTAAAAGAAAATTAATTCACCAGGAATTCCAAACTGATTTTTCGCTTTATATATAGTTTCCAAGTTTTCTTGGAAGGGGAAGAAGAATTGAATCTGTTGTTGCTCCCTGGATAGCCATTTTGTGAGAAAGGTGAACAGAGCAGATGATAATCTTGTCCTTCTCCCCCCTCCCTTAAGTGAGTGCTTTCAGGGCGTTTGCACCCAAGAATGTTGCAGGATTTTCTGTTTCCAGCCACAAAATCACTAGGCCAGATTTGGATACTATGGATCTTGAGCTGACGGGGGAAGTGGGCCCGTTTGCTTGTCTCCTGTCCCAAAATTCACCCTTTGGTGCTACTCTTTCACTGACAAGATCATATATCATCCATGGTTTTGTCCCTGAGAGATGGATTTAACTGAGAGAGAATGAGGGACCCAAGATCACATTGGGGGAAGAGGAGAAAATGTTGGTCCCTCAACCCTTCGAGAGCTACATTACTCAAATGTAGCCTTGTGATTTTTTGCATCTCAGGCAGAAAATCCCACATATATTTTTCTTACTCCCTAGCAATAAGTAAATAAATTAATTAAAAACCTCTGAACATATTAACAACAGTGTTGTCTTTTCATAACACAAAACAATCTGCTGCCTGAAGAAACTGCTTCAGTCAATTTAAATAAAACTTTAGGACTTGACACGCTAATTTCTTTACCATACAACTAACACACGGGCCTTTTCCTTTGTCATTTTGTTCCTTTTAATATTTTTCCTCCTCCTCCTCCTCCTCCTCCTCCTCCTCCTCCTCCTTCTCCATAGAGCATAGAATTGGGCTTGTGCTTTCTCAGCTTTTTTTCTTATTAGAAAGAGGCAAACATGAAAGAAAGAAGCCTGAAACAAGAGAACAGCTCATTTCTCTTTTCTTCGACAGCTTTCCATGCTGCTTCAGTAACTGAAAATATGAAGCACATTCAACTGGGGGTGAGGGCTGGGATGGGGAATGATCTATGGTAAACAATGCAATCTGTAAATATGAGCATGATACACCTCCTTGTGAATCCTCCCCGATACATCCCCCTAATGATGCCATAGATGAATGATCAAAACCGCTGAAAAACACTTCCTGCCCAATGTGCTCTGCGGCGGGCATGATGATGATGATGATGATGATGAAAAATGCATGTTTGGGTTTCATAGCCCCTTTATTAACTAAACTTCCAGGTTGTATAAATATATTTTATATGCCATTGATTTGGTTTCTTTGAAAATAGCCAAATTTGGTTTTATCACCTATAACATTTGTTACCATCAGTTATGCTGATCATTTCAGTAATTAATAAAATAATAACATTGTTGGGACGATTAACATGGCTGTTTGTTTCATTTTATTATGATTACATTTTATTTTGAAACGTTTCATTTCATCTGGCATGTTTTTACCTTTATGCTTTTTAAACGGAATGCTAGCCATTGATTGTAACAAAGACCCACTTCATGAAGGACCAATGAGGCATGGAAAACAACATCTGATTCTAATACAGCGCTGAACAATAACTTGGAATCTCAAGGGTTGAAACTAGAACTTGTCCTCGCCCAGATCCTGGGTTTGCATTTAGCGTCGTCATCACAACTGTAACCTAATGCAAATCTATTTCATGGTAACCTAGACTGATCATGTGCCAGTCCAGCGACCACATTTCCTCTATGATGATCTACCCTTAACTTATTTTTTCCCCAAGTCCCTCTGTCATGCCCCAGCATATAACTCTTATATACTGTTGTTTCTCTCTAGACCCATCTACTAGCCGGAGGGACAAATATGCCCCAACACACAACCTTTATATACTGTTGTTCTCTCTAGCCCCAACTAGTGGCCAGAGAGACAAATACCAATTATATTGTTTGAAGCTGACCCGACCCATTTTACCCATCAGCCCGCACTCTCAAACATGTACACGCTGGGAAGCCAGAATCCATTTCCTTTAGCATTTGGAGAAGGCAGAAGCACAAAGAAGAATCCATCTTAATCTGTGGCACATGGTCATCTAAGGACAAACCCCCATCCTATACATAGAGCATCACTGGTGAGATTTAAATTACTTGTATTTATTAATTATTATTAATTGTTATGTTCAGCAGTAACTCAATACTGTCTATCTTGTATTTGGTTCTCATTGTATGTATTCCTACTTTCCTCAGTTTTACCATATCCTGTTCTTTCAATAAAGCATTCAGATCTACGCACGCTGTCTGTTTTATTGGAGGATAGGTGGGTTTAGCTGCATGCCAAGCTGCACACAGACTAACGCGTAGTGAGGACAGAACACTCTTGCTGGTACAGTCATCACCATTGTACCTGTGTCTATCTACCTTGTTGCTGCTCATCCTCTTCTTCACTTTCCTTCCAGCATTAGGGCCTTTTCCAGGGAGTCAGATCTTTGAATAAGGTATCTGAACATACCATGCTCATAAGGTAGCTAATGATTTACTTGTTGTTTTTTTTAAAAAAGGGGGGGTAAGGAAAAAAAATAGCTACATACTAATAAGATGGTTTAGAATCCACCCTGTCCTTACCTCCTTTATTGTAAAAACTGTATTTGAATTTATTCTCTTCCAAATAATCCCAGTAAATTATTTTTGCTTACATGAAAATACTGGCTTGGTTAAAAAAAAAAATCCCTTTCCTTCTATGTGAGAAATCATCCTTTGGAAATGGATTTTCTATAGCCGGTTAAGAATTCTTTTTTTACTCCAGCTGTGATAGTATTATTCCACACTGAAGATAAATACTAAAGCTTGTAACTTTCTCTGCTTCACAAAAATGAAGATATTGTTTATGTTCCTTGGCATTAGAGCTGCTATAAGAATCACTGTTCAGCTGACAGCATAGGTATTGAATTCCACCATATTCTTTTTTGTATCATGAAATAAGAATCATTCTGGTTCCTAGCTGGTAGTTTTCATTCTGCCTCCAAGATCATATGCTATTCTTTATCTATCCAGAGTACTAAACAAGTTCCAACCACGCTTAACTTCCTAAAGCAATGGTACTTACGGCCACAATTAAGCCGCAAATTTCCTTTCCTAAGCAAGACAGTTGTTAAGTGAGTTTTGCACTGTTTTATAACTGCCACAGTTGTTAACTAAATCACTGCAATTAACTTAATAACACCGTTGGTAAGTGAATCTGAGTTCCCCATTGATTTTGCTTGTCAGAAGGTCACAAAAGGTGATCACATAACCCCAGGACACTGCAATTGTCATAAATATGAATATGAATAAATAGGAATCAGTTACCAACCTTATGACCTTTGATCGCATGACCACTGGGATACTGCAATGGTCATAAATGTAAGAAAAGGTCATAATTCACTTTCTTCAGTTCTGTTGTACATTCAAATGGTCATTAAATGAATGGTTATAAGTCAAGGACTACCTGTAATTTATGGCACCGTAAATGCAGCTGAAGTACAACTCCCAGCATGTCTAAAATTATCTATGCTTGCAATTGTGGTTCAGCATAAGTGCACAGACCACAGATTGCATATACCTGTTATAATATCAAACATGCTGAATCCAGAATTAATTCCTCCTAGAGGAATTAAAGTAATAGAACATATGTTTGCGAGAATTAAAATGCTGCAGATTTATATAGATTTACTCTAAGTATGAATAAGTCTGTATCCAAATCAGAAATTTTGATAATAAAATTCAGTACTTAGTTTAGCATCTTCTTCTAAAAGTGAGATTTAAAGGCATTTAACCTATGTTCCATCAGTCCAACCTTTTTGAGGCAGGGATCCTTAAACTCTTCAGCTCACCAACTCCTTCCTGAAGTTTTAGATTGTTCATTGACACCACCTCCCCAAACATTTATTACATATTTGATTGGTTGTTGTCACCGTGTAGGCAGGGGTTAATTTTTACTCTTTAATTTTTTGTAAGTTGCCTAGCATCACTGAAAGTGAATGGGCATCCATATAAATTCTCTAAATAAATAAATATGAAAATAATTTTATCAGCATTATTTTAACTAATAGTACTATAAATAATAGCAATAGCAATAGCACTTAGACTTATATAAAGTTTTACAGCCTTCTCTCAGCGGTTTGCAGAGTCAGCATATTGCCCCCAACACTCTGGGTCCTCATTTTACCCACCTCAGAAGGATGGAAGGCTGAGTCAACCTTGAGCCTGGTGAGATTCGAACTGCCAAATTGCAGGCAGTCAGCAGAGGTAGCCTGCAGTACTGCATGCTAATCACTGTGCCACCGTGGCTCATAATAACAGCAACAATGACTTTTTGATAGTCCATCAACCCTGGGGGTCAGTATTGACCACTTTGGAAAACCCTGTTTTGGGGAGAAAATTGTCTTAATCCAGGTTGCTTCTCCATATCGTTCATCTATGTCTGTTCTGAACTGAATGGAAAGCCATGTACACAGGAATGACTGAATTTTCAGTTTCAAATTCCAACATTGGGTTTCCATGTAAATAGTTCTCTTGTTAGTTAACCAAAGAAGAGAAAGATTAGATTATCTCCTTTCTTGCTGTTCCTTGAACAACAGATAAAAACATGATTACTATTTATCCCAGGTTGGTCCCTTCCAACTCCAATACTCTACGTTCTATGTACTATTCAATGTTCTATGTTCTAAATTGTAAAATGGGGTAGCAGTAGGAGAACGTGATCAGCAGGCCACACTTTTTCTACTGCCTCTTATTAACATTTTTCTCCTGGGCCATATTTATTCTTTGTCTACTTTTCTACTATGACTCTTTGTCTACTGTGTTAGCCTTGGCAAAACTCACTCTTCATTTTAAAGAACCCTAAGTACACAAGACTAATTTGATTATGATTACCTCCCTGCAGAACTATTTCAAGGAAATATCAGCCACTGGGACTCCAATTTTGTGATTTATTCTATTACATCAGTTTGATATAATTAACTCTCTTTAGGTAGCAATGCAGGCAATGGAAAGAGCAGTACTGTAATCTGTAAAACCCCATCACACAAATATTCTGAATCTTTTGCGTGTCTGTACAAACAGGCCTCTGTTACTCCTGGCAGAATAATGGCTGTTGGATATTGTTATCATTATAATAAATTACTCATGTAGGTTATCATAAGGTCTCATTATTTTTAATTTAATGATTTGTATTAAGTTCCCAAAGTATTTCAAATCTTTATATTGGATGCAAATTATATATTGGATTAATATTTTGGCACTTCCTCAAGGCCTAAATATGTATGCATTTGAACTATGAGACGCCCAGAGTTGTTTACTCAGACAGGCAGTTTCAGAAATCAATTAAATAAGCAAAATAAATATAAACTT
This sequence comes from Oxyrhabdium leporinum, assembly GCA_032468155.1. Lineage (NCBI taxonomy): Eukaryota > Metazoa > Chordata > Lepidosauria > Squamata > Cyclocoridae > Oxyrhabdium > Oxyrhabdium leporinum. The sequence continues at coordinate 19,190 of JANHFL010008341.1, forward strand.
TCTTACATGCTAAAATTAAAGATCTAATATAGGTGCCAAATTTGTGAATGATTGCCCCCCCCCCCCAACATGGCATTCTCCAACAAGAAGGCGTGCCATTGGATAAGGTTTCCATGATATTTAGTGCATATCCAGGCTGCAAAAGACCTCCCAATTGGAGCATTCTGTAATAGAGATATAAAAAGAAACCTCAGTACTTTATCTTTAATTCCCAAGAGATTCAGGGTGGGAAAAATGCTAGTAAAAATAAATCCCAGCTATTGTTCTGCTCACCTTTGTTTTTTTCAGAGAGACAGAAAGATGCAAATAATTTTCTTCAAAATATAAGATAAAAATATAAGATAAAGTTGGAAAACTCTGCTTGTTTATTGCCCAGTTAAAAGGACTTATATACTCGTACAAGAGGATGAGGATGTCCTTAAAGATTGAGTCTCCCTTAAAGTACTTCTGTGGCTATAGCTAATCAGGTAAACACCAATATTTTGTATCCAGGTTGTCTCCATCAAACACTGAGTTTTATGATCAAAGAAAAGTGTCTGCTTTGTGGCAGGGCTTTTTGCGTTAATGGAAATAAGAACCAAGAGTATGTGCTACCACACAAAGCTTCAAAAGGAAGGGATGGTCCTCATTTCTAAATAAACCAGCACATTTAGTTAGGATGTTTCATTACAGATCCTGCCAACAGTGTGCCAAAGAAGAAAACAAATCTGTTAAATACACAGTAAGGCCATTTGGATCTAGATAGCAGTAGCAATAGCACTTAGATTTATACTGTCTATTGCCCCATAGTGCTTTATAGCACTCTCTGGGTGGTTTATAATGTCAGCATATTGCCCACAACAATCTGGATCTTCATTTTATCAACCTCGGAAGGAGGGAAGGCTGAGTCAACTTTGAGCCTATCAGGATCAAACTCCTGGCTGTGGGCCGTCAGCCTGCAATATTGCATTCTAAGCCATTGCGTCACCACAGCTCATGGTTTGTCTGTTAGATATTTACTGTATATAATATTTGGGCTACAAAAACCCAGTTAATCATTACATGGCAATGAAGACAAACAAAATAATTCTTAACTCTTTTCTGCCATCAGATGATTGTCTGGACTTTTGCAGCCCAGATTTGATAGCTCTAAATTTGTCTTTCTGTGTGTTAACAATTCCAAAAATGTATAGATGTTGAGAGAGACTAGGCATTTTGCCTCCAACAATCTGGGTCCTCATTTTACCAACCTTGGAACGATGGAAGACTGAACCAACCTTGAGCTGGTCAGAATCGAACTCCAGACTATGGGCAGAGTTTGCCTGCAATTCTGCATTCTAGTCACTGTGCCACCAGGGACCATGGAATGACAGAGACAGAAGAGGTGTTTTAAATCATTGAATCCAACCCCTTGCTCAATGTAGGGATTGAGATTTATACATCTACATTCCCTGCTTGAACACATCCAAGGAATATACTATCTATCTGTAGAATATGCTCCATCTTTTAACTGCTTTTATTGCTAGGAAGTTTTTTTTTCTAACTTTCATTCAAATCCTGGATACCTATAAGTTAAACCTATTATTCCCTATCCTGTATTCTAAAATAAAACATCTTGATATGCTTTGTGACATCCTTTATGGTATTTGAGGAATCTATCATATCTCCTTCAGGCATCTTTTCTCAAGGCTAAAGCAGCTTGTTCAGTTTTTCTCCATGTATCTCTTGAGTGTCCTCATTCCTTTCCTCTGCCCAGAATCGGATAAAATATTTGACATAAGAAAAACAAAGTAGAATTATGATTTGGGAACCATGGTCCTATTGATGAAGCTTAAAACTGCATTTGCCTTATTTGCAACCACTTCTGCTTACTGAGCCTTATTTAATTCCAGTCAGGTACAATTACAACATGCCGCAGATCTAGAGATTCCTCTTCTGTAGTGAGGAAAGGCTGGTTATAGATTGGCTGTCAACCCTGAAGTTGGCCTAACTGTGGCATTTTCTCCTTGTAGCTTTTCTCTAGGGAGGTTTCTCTTTCTCACAGCTTCAGGGCTGACACAGGGGGTGGTGGTGTAGAGATAGCTGGAGTGTTGTAGGCTAAATAAAATTCTTTCCCCTGGGAATCAAGGATGTTGGTGCGGGTGTTCAAAAGGTGGAGACTGGGGTCACCTAGCAACTGTAGTACATGCTGATTGGACCATATGACTGGAGACTCTGGGAGGAAGTGACAAAGTTTTACTTTTAATTGGGTGTAAAACCAATGGGAACTTAGAGTCGGTTTTCCACCAAGTTTGTGTCAATTTGATATGTCCCAATAAAATGCTCTTTGAGGGATACACCTGCCTCAGAGTTCTTATTGAATGGAATGTATTACTTGGAACCTTGACATTGGCTTTACATAAACTTGTCCATTTCTCCAGATGGCAACAATCCACGTTACTAGTTAAATGATCTTGACTTGGAATAGTTAACTTGCTCTCTTTGCTCTCCATGCTTACAATAAAAATGACATCTGATCTATTTACACATAAATACATACCCACCCACAAACAAACAGAGAATCTTGCCAATTTTAAATTTTAACTATTGGCTGACACGAGCCCAGAAATAAAGAAGTAGAGTCAGCTTCTTTCTTTCCACCAGCTTCACTCAGAAATTCTCTGTTTCACTATGAAAGATTCACTTTTATCATATCATATTAAATTAATAATATATAGACTCTATTGTTTAAAGATATTTCTTCCCTTCTGAAATGTTTGTTTTTCATTTATCTCTCTTAATATTACAGTATGCTTTCAAGTTGGTATTTCCTTGTTTTTGTAATATGTTGCTTTTGGTAAACAATATCAATAATTCAAAAGACTTTTTTTTAAGAGACCTGACAGGATGAATCTATCCCATATATTAGAAGTATTAACATTCTTGGGAGCAGAACTCATTATTAAAAAAAGATAAGACAAGGCTGAAGAAAAAAACTCTATACATCAAGTGTCCCAGAAAGGCAACCTTTGAAATGGGATTGTTTTGTATGAGATCTTGTTAGGATTGACTTAAGACCAATTTGATATATTTAGTACGCTGACTATTTTTTATTTATTTATTTTGGCATGGTGGATATGGATACCATGTTATGAATATGGCAACAGCAAAGAACAGAAAAAGGAACTCTGAACCTATACCCAACTCCTGTGAAGGAGAAAGAAGGAAGGAAGGAAGGAGTGAAATGGTAGAACACTGTAACTTTTTCACGAAATAAATGAAACAAATGGAAAATGATAGAGTTGTTTTGCCATTTTTAAAAAATCTACACATTGGAAATTGTAAACTACTGCTTCCATGAGATGAAGTCCAATACTAAATGCTGTGATTGAAAGATCAGGAAGTACAACTACTCTCTCGTGACAAAGCTGTTAAAATGGTGGCAGTTTTCCAGAGCTAGAGACTCTGCCTATCCATATCAGCAATTAAAAAACCTACAAATTTCATGTAGCATCTGAGAATGATATGTATATGTATGCATTTTTAAAGCTGTTCTTCCTTGCTTATTTGCTACTCCTGACTTGCTGTCAGACCCAGATTGCCCCTTAGTCCTGATCCATAACATCTTCTGCAATTCTGCTCTTAGATTTGTTCTGATCCCAACATTAAAAAAATCTAAGTCTGTTTTGACAAAAGTGTGTGTAAGTGGAATTGTAGGCGTGTGTAAGTGGAATTGTAGGAGTGCATAGAGGTACCTAATGGGGCAAATGATAAATGTTGTGCAACAACAGCATCACGCAAATGCCACCGTTTATGTACTTGGATCAAGTGTCAAGCATTTGTATTGTCATTGCACTGTATTGTATTGTCATTTTGGCATCTTTTTTATTTGCTGTAGGCACTGTTGCTGTGATGGAAGGATAATTCAGCGCATACAACAAACAAAAGCAAATCTCAAAGCAAGGACTTTACACATAACAGGTTCCTGCTTTCTTATTCATTATTATGTGTTGCTTTTGCTCCAAAAAATACTCTGTTAGACTGCTAGGATCATGACTTTTCCCTAGGCTTTGGAAGTCATTTTACCAATAACAAGGGACAATCATAATTAATTTGAAATCCTTATGGCAATAAATTAGTTTGAAGTGGATAACAGTGTGCATATGCTACCCAAGCTTGCCACTCTTGCTCATCACAATGGAAGCATTATTGTCCAATTATTCTAATAATTAAATTCCTGGAAACATAAAGCTGTAAGGTTATTCAATCTGGCCAGGATTGGGCTGTAATTATACCTTTTTGTTTGCTTGGGTGACTGACAAACTCAAACATTTCCTGATTCCTTTGGACATGTTTTTCTCAGTTATTTGGTGGAGAAGCCACACCGATGAAGATACTTATCAGGATGTGATAACTGTCATTTGAGAGTCTGCAGGCTCTGGATCAAGAGGTGATCCAGAGAATAAACAGAGCTCCCTAATTTAGGAAGCGGTCTTATACCTGTCCTGCACATGGGTCCAATGTTATTTGTACCAGAGTTAGGAGACATATAGGACTACACTTGGCAGTGGATGGAACTAGGCAAGGATGTTGGCAACCCAGAACAAAATGGGCAATTGATTTAACTAAAAAAAATTGGTCAACTTTTACTGAACCAAAAATAAAAGAATGCAAATGTTTGGGGTTTTTTGCTCTTTGCAAAATTAGTTCACAATGATTTAATCACTTCCTGCCATGCCCTATTAAAAACTATGATTTGGAGGAAGTTGAAGGATACAGCCTTGTTATCAGAAGACTGCAGACCTGGGCAACATAATTTTTTAGCAAATCCCCAAGAGAATTTCCATCTTTATGTGGAATTTCCATCTGTATGTGAAGGGATTAAATTTGGGATTATTTACATGTATGATCCACTACTGATATGATCTACGATTGGTGTAGCTTCCTTACAGACAAATGCATATGACAGTTTCAAATCTGCAATTTGAACAGATAGGAAATCTATAACAATTGTCAATGTTAAGGTAAGTGAAAGTATCTCATTCAATGTCGATTGAAAAATGCTATCATTCAGCATTACTATTGATTAAGGTAAATGCTGACAGTGGCCAGAATCAATCTGGCACATCATTGGAAAAGAGAAACCTTGCCAACAATACAAAATTGGGCGATTACAGGTAGCCCTCAACTTACGACCACAACTGAATTACGGTTGTAAGTCATTGTAGTCATTAAATGAGGCACCCATGTAACAGATGGGGCAGCATCCCTAGAGTCAGTTGTAAGGTTGGGTGGATGGATTGTCAAGTGCCTACATTTACATCCTGTGACCGGAGGGGTGTTGCAATGGCCATAACTTCAGTCCATTTAGCATTGTCATATAATTTGAGCAGTCGCCGAATGAATGGTTGCCAGTCAAGGACTTCCTTTAAAATAAAAGGATACATGGCAAGGAGAAATAGCAGAAGTCCAACTATATTTAAGCAAGGGTGGTTCAACATATTACACAGCAAGGCAAAGTAAGCTTCTTAGAATGTTCTTCTTTTTTTTTAAAGAAAACAAAAACTATTGTAAAATAATTAAAGCAATCCAAGTAGAAATAAGCAATAACTGCAATGTTCAAAGGTTAGTATAAACATATTTAAATAGCAATTAGCAGCTGGGAAAAAGAAAAGAAAGGGGAGGAAGCTACTAGAATGCATTTTCCTTTGTTTTTCCTGTTTTCTTATTTGTTTTGTCTTTTTAAGTAATTATTGTATTTTCACTTCAACCTTCACTCTTGGGTAGTTTCCTGTGTGTGTGCGTGTGTGTGTGCGTGCATGTATGTTCCTTTCCTCTTTCATTGTTTTTTCTTGTTGTTGCTCTTTGTCTTTTTGTTCTTTGTTTTACCTAATGAACAAAAAAAAAGGAAGAAAAAAGAAAAGTGTTCCCACTTCACAATGATCTCCAGCAGATATTAGATTGGATAAATAACTTAAGTAAACTGCTATTGACTGAGGAGGTCCAAACCACTAAACCATAAAGGAGAATTCATATAAACCTTCTTCAAAACCATATTATATTTTACCACAATATATGAACCAAACCAATAGATCTCTTTAATATAAACAAGATTTCCTGGCAATATATCCTCTGAGAATGATTGAAGAGCTTGCCAGCCTTATACACTTAAATATAAACATCATCATCCTAATCAGAATCAGAAGACATCCCTTGTGCTTTGCAACATGTCTATCATACAGAAACATTCTTTGCCATCTCTATTATCCTAAATGTTTTATACAATAGGTAGACTCCATAGCTCGTTCAATAGCGGAAGACTCTATAATTGATTTCAAATGGATACAGAGAAAAATGAATAGCACTTTTGAGAGATTTACCACATACATACAAGCATGGACAGTACAACATTGCATAATACTAGACAATCTGTGTCCTGAGATATATCCTTACATACTGAGATATATCCTTACATGCTGAGAGAAACAGAATAACCATGGATGGGCAAAAAAGCAGGTGGAACAAGTGACTTTCAACTTCCCATTTGAGTTTCCAGGGGAGCATTAGAAACCAACCAACCTTCCTTCCTTCCTTCCTTCCTTCCTTCCTTCCTTCCTTCCTTCCTTCCTTCCTTCCTTCCTTCCTTCCTTCCTTCTTTCCTTCCTTTCTTCCTTCCTTTTTCCCTCCCCTTCCTTCTATTTCCTTACTGCCGCATCAAGTTTAGACTTCTTGCCAGTTTCACCATTGATCTATTAAAAAAAAAAGGCACTGTGCAGGTCAGGTAGGGTGTGTGTGAGTATGGTAACAGTTGAGAAGGGTATGCAGGGGTTCACAGACATGCATGAGAAGTACCGAGTAGGTCAAGGAAGGTATGCATGGTGCAGTGTGGGTCAGGAAGGGTGCATGGAGATACATTGGATGCACAAGATGTGCTATTTCAGTCAAGTAATGAATGTAGGGTGTGACGTGGACTGGGAAGGGTGTGCGAGAATGTATAAGGGGTGCCTCATGATTAAAGAAGGCTCATGGGGCTTGGCATGAGTCAGGAAACATGTATGGGGTGTACAAGAGGTGACACATAGGTTGATGAGAGTGCATGAACAAGTGTAAGAGGTGCCAGATGATTCGTGGAGAGGGTATGAAGTTGCAATGTGATTTGGGAAAGGTGAATGGATGTTGTATGGATCATGAAGGGTGTGTGGTGTGTGTGTGAGATATGGCATGGATTGGGGAGCACACATGAGAGTGCAGCACAGGTCAGAAAGAGTATGCAGGGGTGCATGAATAGCCAACATGACATGAGCATAGAAGGGCTGGGGAGGTGGCATAGGTGAGAGAAACTTACCTGAGAAACTTGCTTCCCCATTGCCAATGCTTCCTGCAAAGACTTTGCTTCTCGGAAGCTGGAAGGAAATATGGCAATCATCATCAAATGTATACTTCCTGCTGTCTTCCCCACTGACTTGTGGAAAAATATCAGGGAGCATTGGAATGATAATTATGTGGCCATGACTGACTGTGGCGATATAATGATGCTGAAGAGGCCACAACTTTCCCAAAGTTCATTCTTATTGGATTGATGGGTCCTGGCATTCTGTCAGTTTAGTCCATTTGAGGTACCTTGGTTGAAAAATTGTCCCCATATGATGCACCATTTTGTCCAATTGAATATTAGAAACAGACAAACGGACACAAGAATTTTAGTAGTAAATAAATTAGATCTTGCATCGTGGAAGGAGATACTGGTAGCTATAAAGAAAAATTAGTAAAATCAGTGTGCTTTTTTGTCCCAAATGACTAATTGTGGGCAACTATCTCAGGTTTTATTTGAGGTTCATGTTTGTTTTTTGTGATTATTTTTTATTTTAACATTGTTCTAATTTTCTTATTTTTTATTATTTGGAGGTGGATTGATCTTTTACACTGCTCAGAGATCTTTGGGGGAAATAAATCTATCTATGTATTATTGGTCTTTATATAGCAATAGAGTATTTAAGATGCCAGAAAAGAGGTTCATCTGTTGATATCTTGCATCTCTGTTTTAGAGATGAACTTGAGTCATTGAGAGCTGAGTGGCATACAAGTTTAACAAATTATTATTATCTCCCAGAAGTCTGGTAATTTTTTTTCAGTAAGGGCTGAACCACATGATTGTGCATATATTTTTGTTAATAACATGTCTGTATCTTTAAAAAAAAAGTTGTTTGTGTAATATACTCTTTCTTGTATTGATTCTACCGATCCATTTTTTCACATGTCATTTTTCTATGGATTCTCTATATGGTTTAATCAAACCAGGTAATGCAATTAGATAATTCTTTCGATGTGTTTGATGACTAAAATTGTAATCTGAGGTGGAATTTATAGAAAGCATAAAAAGCTTCTATCCTGGTAACATTATTTCTTCATTTAACAGAATTATATTTCTGAACTGAAGAAAACCCAACCTTTAGGCTTAGCTTTCTCCCATTCATTCATCATAGTCACCCTGCTTAACCAAGTAATAATGGCATTTTTTAACAAATTAGCTTCTCAAATTATGTAAATAAGGCATTATCACTTTCATTCAATCAAGTTTCCTGCAAACAATTACAACAGAACTGAAGGAACTTTAGCGTTTCTAGGTCCATATTTGTACATTTAATACGAATATGGTAATGAGTAATCCTGATTTCCTGCCAATATAATATCAGGATTAGATTAGGTGAAATTGCCTCATAGACTTCTGTTGTTTTTTTGACAAATTATTTGGATTACATTTTGTAGAAGCCACTGGGCCCTAGTTCACACTGCTTAAATAATATATCTTAAAGTATGTTGAAATAAAATACACAAAAGCTGTACTGTTCCACCTTTATAGCTAAAGAATATAAGTTGGAACTAAACTTATATTCAAACTTAGGTTTGAAGATCTAGATCTTGCTGATCGTTATTTCAGTGCAGAAATCCCCAATTGTTGCCTGCTACAATTCAGGGACTCAGATTTGTGTAGTCACAAGGAACAATCATACTTAATCAACATAAACAACTAGGGGACTTATTTACATATTCCACAAAGTACAGCATCCGTTTCGGATTTTAAACTTAGCTGGACTCCTCAAATCTCAGCATGCTCTGGCTCTCAGAGCTTTTCCTAATTAGATAGCAACTATCAGGATTCCGTAGGTCCACCTGGAAAAGAAGAGGAGACGCAGGAAATCTCCAGCCTTTTCTGTTTCCATTTCTCAATGGTGTGAAACGTTGAGCTTCTAACGTGTCTATCCACTACCGTCTTAAAATGCCTCGGCTCCGTTGCGCTACAATAAACTGGGCAAAGGCTCTGCAAATCTTCTTTCCATCCGGGCGACGTGGGTTTGAGAGAGCTGCTTAAATCCATAAAGCAATAGATATTACTCTCAGGTATATGCTGCTACGGCAGAAATCACACTGCTTTGAAAAAGACGCCTTGGGTCGGCAGGAAACTTCATATGTCAGGTTTTTGCCGACGTTACCCGTAGGGGGACTAGAAACGGAATTCTCCGCTAACCTAAGGGATGTGCGAAGCGTGCTCTGCCCGAACCTTCCGCGCCCAGGATACTGTTCTCAAACCACTGGCGCTTCATCAATCCGTGCTCGGAACAAAATAGCCTGTTTCGGAGTACCGGCCAAAACGCTGCTGTTTCTGGGCGGTAGTGGTGGTGGTAGGGAGCGGGAAAAGGCGACGGCTGAGATAGAAGAGGGAACAGCACGGAAAGAGCAGAGGAAATAGCGGCAATACTCCCCAGACAATCTCGGCGCCGGTCAAGGATGGGACGGGAAACCTTGAAGCTCCAAGTCAATTGGCTTTAACGGCCGGTAAAGCCGAAAACCCGGACAGCAACTTCGCATAGATTGACCTAATCTGTCATTTGGAACGTCTGGTTTGAGCGTAACTTCAAGAGTGAACTCAAAATCGATGGGCGCGTCTCACCACTTCAAAACCACGGCTTAGCGGAATTTGTGAACCGATGTGCGAATCCGGCTCCCAACTCACAGAGCGGCCTTTATAGGGAGGCTTCGAACAGCAAGAACGCTGCACGCGAGAACTGGGATTTCCCTAAAGTATGCTAAAATACGGATGGCTAGTTTTCTAAGTGAATTCAGACAGCGTGCTTAATTCGATCCCTCGATTAACCCATTTTCTGGATTTCAGCTAAACTGTAAACCATTTACCACCTGAGTCAAATGAATTTTTCCAACACACTTAAAAATTAAAAACTGATGAAAAAAAATAAAGTTTAACTAGCTATGCAAAAGCAATCCCTGATTTTTTCACCTGGTTAAAAGCTCTCCAACTAAAGAGTTTAGTTTAGGATTAGTGTTCTGTGTAACCTATTCTAATCCCCACTTAGGTAAACACAAAATTCACATGTGTGATCAGAAGCATAGTCTTTTAAACATACTTGCTTATCCTGCAATATTATAGATTTGCCAGACAGAATTATAATAATAACAACCCAGAATGACTAAGATCAGGGTGACAATTCTATGCCCACTTAATTGGAGGAAGGAGATAAGCAGGCGATATCATGAAAATCACAGAGATACAGTTTGGAATATAGGATTGCTGGGTGCACATTGGTCTGATGCACATTGTCAGAAAACCTGCTGAATTGAAAGATAATTTACTTTTGAGAAAACTTGCAAAAGACCTGCTGGAAGAACCAACCATATGTTTTATCAATACAGGAAGGATTAAACACATGCCTTGAGCTTCTGAGTGAATCAGAAGGCCTATCAATACAATTCTGGATATGTTTACTCACTGACTTCCCTGAAACCTATTCTCCAGAAGGTAGAAATAGTGGGTAGCTTAATAAAATGTCAGTGTATTTGACTGCTGTAAAAAAAAAAGCAGAGAATCTATTATTGCAATTAAGAAGAGCACTTGAAATATCACAGCCAATTTCCTTATAAAAGATGTGGTCATCACGCCTAAAAGTTATTGTAGCTTTGGGAAAGATGTAACTAAAATGAGTAGAGGGTTAAAATAATTTCTTAATAGGGAAGGCTGCCTTATCAGTGATTTTAGATTATAGGGGAGTCTGCATTATAAAAGTAAATACAATTATTTATGGCACCAAAATGTGGATAGAAAAAGTTTTTTCCTCTTATCAATGTAAACATTTGAGATTGCCTATTAAAATCAAGTGCTCGGAAAAGCATGATCAATAAAAAGTAGCACTTTTGTATCACGATGATGACTACTTAAGCTGTAACTCACTGCCATCAGGCATGGTTACAGTCCCAGTTTAGGTGCACAATTTCTAGAAAATCTAGCTATAAATGCCTATTAGCCTTGAATCTGGAATCCCTTAATACCAGCTCCTAGGGAACAAGAGCTGATGGCTCCAACCCCTTCCTTCTTATATCTTTGGGCTTCTTCAGTGCATCTGGATGGTATAATGGGACATTGAAAACTGTGATTATCTAGAGATATAACCCTCTTCTGATCCTAGAAGGGTCTTGCATTGTCGGGAATGATAAGTGAAGACCACCAAGGACTTCCTTGCCTGAATTGTGGCTCTAGTGGCTCTTGAGCTTTAAAAGACACTCTCTCAAACTTCTGCCTTTTCAGCACAGCACAAAGCCCAGAAATATTTTCCCCCTGTCAGCAGGTAGGAAGTCAGCAGAAAGTTCATTTCCCTTAAAAAGAAAGTGATGAATCAAAGATGATGCTGGGGCCTGCCCCCATCTGTTCTAAGAAGTTGTAAGTCCTACTTTTATGAATGTGTTGCAGAGAGAGAGGTTTATAATTTCTTTCTTCACCACTGAAGTTTACCAGGTTTCCAAGTTTAAGCAAAAACAAGCGTCCTCTGCAATTAAACCCACACATCTTCACACATGCCACAAAATGGAGTATTTGCAGATTGTTGAAAACATCAAATCTTCCACTGCACTGACAAAGCACAGGCACAACAGTGGGAGGGAAGGAGAGAGAGAAAAGTCTTGTGGGAGGGACAATAAAGGACAGGAAAGGTAACTTGTCAGCCATTGCTATCTGTGGGTTTTAGCTTGGACAATTTGGCTGGTAACATTGGAAGGTGTAGCAGTCTCATTGACCAAGGGCTCCTTTCAGGTGTGTCAAAAGTCCTGCCTGCAAAGCAGACAGAGGAGAAAACACAAATTTTATAATCCATGAATCAGAGGATTCCCTGACTCAGACACCCATTCAGACATCCATTCCAAATTCACCTGCCTAACTGCCTCTAATCCTAGAGAACAGTCTCTGATTGGACAGGTAATTCTGGCAGATCTAGGACAGTACCTTTTTCATACCAAGCAAGTTTGGTGAAAACTTGAAAGGCATAAAGAACCCACAGTTGAAAATTTACCTCAACTAGCTTCCAGCTACCACTGGAAATAAGAATACTAGTATTTGCTATAGCCTTGATAAGATCCATTAAAAGCATATCTGGGGACAAAACCAAGGATTCTGCTCTGAAAACTTTCTGATTTCCTTCATGAGGACTTGCATTTGAGCAAGCAATGGTGACTGAAGCCTGGGAGATTTCTAACTATGATATTTACCCTTTGATGTGAAATCTGCTAGATACGATCCAGCTCAAATTACCAGAGATTCTTTGGAAGGCATTTAGGAGGCTTTTTAATATAAAATTTATTATTTCCTTTTCTGATGATATACAACACTTGGCACCAGCTCTTGGAAAAGCAATGTAACACCAAACTTAATGAAATGTTCAACAACTTCTCTCAGGGAGAGGCCGATTGGCTATTATGGGCCAAGAAAGGTTCTCCAGAGGGAGGCTGTGGCATCTTGGCAAAGTGTTTCCTCCTGCTCTCCTTCCCAACAGTCTCCTCTTCTTTGGACCATGAGGTGGAAAGGCTCCTCCACTCCAACTCTTCTCTGCTGACCGCAGGGGAGCTGGGTGGGTTCGGCGGTCCCCTTTGGTTAGCTTTTCTAAACTGGACGGTTCCGGGGAGGGAAAGGGATTGAGCTGGTGGCTTGGCCACTGCATCTCCACGGGACCTACTCCTAGGCTCCTTCCGATTTCCCCAAAGCAGCGGCTCAATTGAGAGGGTTACGCATTTCTTTTGACCGTTTCCGAACCTCCGTTGTGGAGGTCACTGAATAATTAAGAGTAGTCTCGGGGCTTCGGCGGCCCAGTCAGCCTTCAAAGCTTGGAGGAGACCTTGGGACTTAAGTCCACGAAAGCTTCGAGCCTCCTAAGCAAAGCAAGGGCGAGCAGGCCGGCTGGAAGGAGCGAGCGGGCGAGCGAGCGACCCTTCTGTTAAGCGCGCCGGCTTCCCCGGGCGAGCGGCGGCTCTCACCTGTCCATCAGGGCGCTTTCTTCAATCGGCGACAATAAAGGTGGGGGTGGGGGTTGGTCCCTCTCCCCGAGTGGCATTAAAAGGCAGAATAATTGCCATGGGAAGCGAAGAAGGCGAGGCTTGCTCGCCAAGCTCGGAGGGAAGGAAGCTCGCTCGCTCCCGCCCCGCCGTCCTCTCGGGCGAGGGCGATGGGAAGCGGCGACGCGAAGTAGCGGGCGTCGCTGCCGCGGGGAAAGGAACCGGAGTAGGCGAGTGCCGACGGTGTCCCGGATCGGCAGGAGGACGTCGCGGTCCACCCCCCCACCCCCGGGAGGCCTGCTGGAGCGGTGAGCGACCCAGTGCCGTTCAGTCAGAGGTTGGAGGGCTGCAACTGGAGGGTCCCCCACCCACCCGCCTTGGGATTCAATCGCGCGACTGGAAGCGCTTTGGGGCAGAGTCTCCCGATCTGCACCAACGCGGCCGGCGAGAAGCTCCCGCCCCAATGTAGCCCGGACAACAGGGAAGGGGCTTTGAAATATGGCCTGCGGGGCGGGGCCGGAGCTGGGAGCAGAGCTTGGCCGCTGCTCTTCCATGGGGGAAGTGGGTTCAGGAACTCCTCTTCAGCTGCGGGCCTTAATGAGGAGGGCGCGGTGGGGGGAGGACGGTGAATCGGTCCTACAGGGAGAGGGTCGCAAAGGACCCACGTACCGTAGTCTACACGTTTCCACCTCCTTTTCCTTCTCTATCTTCCTGGCCTGCAGGGATGTTTCTTTCTCCCTCCATCCCTCCCCCACCCACACACCCACTCGCTGCCCCGGTGAAAGTTTTCCTACATTTTCATAGTAAACTCCCTCTCTTTCTGTCTCTCTGTCGGGAGGGGGTAATGGGCTTTAGTTTGCCTGTCTATGAAAGTGCTGTTGGGGAAATTTCCAGCTGAGTCCCCGGGCTATGAGTCTGGTTGGTAAGAGTGGGGAGCAGCTTCCGTCTCTTTCGAAGCTGGGCTTCGTCTGGCTCAGGTCTACATTCACACGAGTTCTCGTTATCCCTCGGGGAAGCTGGGAGCAAGCTGCTCTTGAAAGGCGGCGGTCAAGGACCCCGGAAGGCTTCTTTTAGGTTTTCTGGTGGGAACTGGGTGAGATTTTTTAAGAATCACTAGGAGGAAAAATCAAGCAGACCCACCCGCCAGCGAATATGTCAACCGACCCAGTTAACGCCCGACGTTTTCCTGGGAGAAATGAAAGGAATGGCCTTTCGCGAGTTCTACTCTTTTCTGGGCTGGAGCACATTTGCACGTGGGTGCGCGCGTTGCGTCCTTGGCTAGGAGTAAAACCGGCGGGTCAAAATGTGGTTGGCTACAATGCGGTTTTCCGAGGAAACCGAGACGGGCAACCCAAAGTTGTTCGCTTTCCGTTTCTCCCCTTCGGCCCACGGTAATCGGCGGAGGATAATACACTGCAAATCTGTCTTAATGTGAAGGAGCGGAGGATGCCACGAGATTTTCCCAAGCCAGCCGCACCCAACAATCCCCCAGTTTACGTGCAAGGTGCTAATCGCGTCCAGACGGCGGTGCCTTGAAAAGCACCAAAACCAATTCCGAGGCTGTCCCGGCGCTGCGGGTCCTGTGGTTTGTCACCAGCCAAGGCGTGGTGGCTTTGTTCGTTTGTCACTGTGGGCTTAAGGAGCCGCTCTGAGCGAGACAAAGCCCGCGGATGGCTCTGGGTAGTTGGATTCCGCGCAGTTTGGGGACCCAACTTCCCAAATAGAGTTCGGGGCGCCCTGAAGGAGCCTGGGGTTTTCTGAAACCGGAAGCCCCTCCTCTATTTGTCCTTAGTCGCTGCGCTCTGTGGTCACAGCTGGGCCCCAAGGAGGTCCTTCTTTTGTGCCCAAGTAAACCTTCGTGAATCAGTCATGGGTGTGAACCCTATCAAAAGGGCTTCTGCATTAAGAAGGCGGCATCAAGGCGTAATTGGATGAGGGCTTCGGGATTTTCTCGCGTTTTCTTTAAAAGCTTGGTGGTTTATTTTCCTCGGAGCTGTTACTAACATTTTTCCTGCTGCTAAAAGCAACCTCGGTTGACGGAGAACGGTTAATTGAAAACGAACTGGGGTGACAATGAAGTAACTCGAGCGGCGAAATATTTCCAGAGCGTCCTCTTCAATTCATCCTATGGATTTCAATCGAAACTTTCCTTTTGTACCCATTAAAAACTAGCCGGATTCTGTCTGCTTAAAATTGCCAAAAGCGGACCCTTCTCCTGAAAGTTCAGTAAGGCCGGAGTTCTAGGCCGGTTTGTGAAATTTGTTAAATTTGAGGGGGCTTTCATCCAGTGGTCATAAGTCTGGTCTTAAATCGCTCGATTGCGGTGTTGCAAATTACGCAGAAAGGAGACCCACAGCTTGCAGACGGTGGACGTCCGCTTGAAGGAATTATTACTCTCGATCTAGCCCCCCCCTCACCCGCACCCCCCCTTTCGTCTCTCAGATCTGATAGATGGTTTGCCCTTTCAGTTTTCTGCATTTCCTGAGTTTCGTCCTGATCTTGCTTTGTGTGATTAAGAGTGAGATTCAGAAGATCATTTTGTGATTTTTTTAAAATGACGCAGTCCATTCTTATTTCCGAATAAGAGTTATCAAGTTAAAAAAAAAGATGACGGCAGGTTAACTCTGAGGTCAAATTACCTGTATGTAGTATTTGTGAGGATGCAACATTTTTTTAATTGTGCTGACCACTAAAGAAGGAACTGGGTCCCAGAGAGTTTCTGCTATAGTGTTTTATTTGTAGAAGGGTCGCTTATTGGGTTGAAAGGTCAGGTTGGATGCATCCCGAAATGTGTCTAGTTGGACTTAGGGAGATTTTCTCATAGGTATTTCAGGTATAAAACTGCAGCTTAATTTGGTGGAAAATAAAATCAAGCCATATGAAATCGGCTTAGGACTTGGGTCGCCTGTAATGACAATAATACTACTGGGGGAGTTTGAGAATCTTGCCCTCAGAGAGTATAAATGTATTCTCAGAGGCAAGTTGGCCAGCCTGTTGCGTTGTCCAGAAATGTGGGCATGTGCCAAGAGGGTGTACGTCGTTTCAGAGATGAGATGATGTTTCCTCATCTGACAAGGAGTATCTTTCTGCTTTCTTCTCCAATGTCTGGTCCTCTGAGTGGCAAGCTGGCACCAAAAAATCATCACCTGCTCCAAGTCCTCTCTCTTGACTATCCGCACTTGGAGATTCCTTTGGCTGACTTCCAGGCAGCAATTCCGAACCTCACGCATTTCCCGCAGGCTTTCCAAAGGCGCTGGCTCCAGGAATGCAGCTGGTGGTATTTCCCCCACTCCTATCCCGAACCTCCTAGCTAGGTGCACACACTCTCTCCTCGCTTTCCCCCCAAGGTTGTTGGGGAACAACCAGAGAGAAATTGGGATGGAGCACTGGGAGAGGTAAGTGCCACCTGGAGGAATCCTACAAGTTCACCTGCTAAGCAGACTCCTCAATACTAGCTGGATCAAGGTTTTGCTGAATTGAGATACGGTAGATAGGGAATTTCAGATATCCCACTAAGATCTAATCCATGGTTTATAAATGGCTGACTTTCATATAGCTAGCTAAAGGAGAGCCAAACGTAAGTGGATCACAACGGTATACTCACACCATTTTTACTGTCGTACCAAACTATGGTTTACTGAATTAACCCAAGGTTTTAGGTTCTCATTGCTCCCGGAAGTCCAGGACTGAGTTGTACAACGAGAATAAAATGTGATGTGCTAGCATATAGTTGTGAGTGTTGAGTGTTGTATAAAAATAACCAGAGACTTCCCTCCTAGCTTTCTTGTTTCTTTCTTCCTGGTCTGCACTATGGTAAAATGAAATACATTATCTTAAAGCAATAGCAATAGCACTTAGACTTATATACCGCTCCACAGTGCTTTACAGCCCCCTCTAAGCAGTTTACAGAGTCAGCCTATTGCCCCCAACAATCTGGCTCCTCATTTTACCAACCTCGGAAGGATGGAAGGCTGAGTCAACCTTAAGCCTGGTGAGATTCGATCTGCCAAACTGCAGGCAGTCGGCAGTCAGCAGAAGTAGCCTGCAGTACTGCATTCTAACCACTGTGTCACCTCGGCTCATATTATTACAAATATTATTAATATAAATTAATAATAATTTCCTTATTGTGTAAACCATAATATCTTACAACAGATTCATCGCAACTCAGGTACAGGCAGTCCTGGACTTACAACTGTTCATTTAGTGACCGTTCAAAGTTGCAACGTCACTGAAAAAAAGACATGGCCATTTTTCACTCTTATGACCGTTGCAGCATCTGTACAGTCACGTGAATAAAATTCAGATGCTTGGCAGCTGTCTCCTATTTATGACGGTTGCAGTGTCCCAGGGTCATGTGATCACTTTTGCGACCTGACAAGCAGACTCAATGGGGAAACCAGTTTCACTTAACAACCGTGTTACTAACTTACCGACTGCAGTGGTTCACTTAACAGCTATGGCAGGAAAGGTCGTAAAACGGGGCAAAACTCACTTAACAAATGTTTCACTTAGCGACATAAACTTTGTGCTCAATTGTGGTCGTAGGTTGAGGACTACCTGTATATCTCCCAGTGTCGTAACAATCCCCAAACACACATTCTAAGAGACATCTTCTTAAAAGCTTCCTATGTACTCCAGGTAGGAAGATGTACTTTTTGTGCCTGGTGGCAGAGCTCTAGGAGAGAAATTCCTCTACAGAATGCTCACCTCTGAAGCTTCTATTCTGTCACTTTACAGAGGGTAGAATATCTCAGTAAACACATACCTTAGATAGTACATTCTGTTTGAAGTAGGTGGTCTGGAAAACTGCTTTTGCAGAGGAGCTGACATAGCTGTAGCAGTTTCAATCAATCAGAATAGAGCTGGAAGGGACCTTGGAGGTCTTCTAGCTCAACCCCCTATTCAAGCTGGAGACCCTATACCACTTCAGATAGGTGGCTGTCCGGTCTTTTCTTACAACCCCCCAGTGATGAGGCACCTACTTACCACAAAATTTCTTTTCTTTTTTTGGGGTAATATTTTTTATTATACATTTTTCATTAGTACACATTCCTATATCTTATATCTGATACAGTTCTTTATTATATATAGTACATCACATTTCCAGTTTTGCAACGACTGTGTACTTTAAGTAGACACTGTGTTATACATCCTGGCTGTAACCATTATTCTCATAGTCATACAATATAGCCTTTTTGAATACATAGTATTATACATCATATTTATACCTACTGTTTTCATAGTTGTTAACCTTAACACTCTGTTACATTTGTTACTCTATAAATTTTAAGTTATATTCATGTACAATCCGATAGTAGTGTTGCTTACAATATAAATTCTAACTCTATTCTGTTAATCTTCTTTCGTTCTTAAGTTACTATTCTCTGCATCTATCATTTAACCACTTATATACTTTTAAATAGTATTCCGTTTCCTCTTTATCTTTTAGTTCCATCGTTAACCTATCCATTTTGGCACAGTCTAATATTATTGCTATTACCTTTTCATCTGTAGGAAGCACCTACAATTTCTGAAGGCAAGCCGTTCCACTGGTTAATTGTTCTCACTGTTAGGAAGTTTCTCCTTAATTCTAGGTTGCTTCTCTCCTTGATTAGTTTCCATCCATTGTTTCCTATCTTGCCTTCTGGTACTTTGGAAAATAAGTTGACCCCCTCTTCTTTGTGGCAGCCCCTCAAATACTGGAATACTGCTATCATGTCACCGCTACTCCTTCTTTTCTCTAGACTGGCCATACCCAATTCCTGCAAGCGTTCTTCATGTGTTTTTGTTGTTCTCCTTTGCACTTTTTCCAAAGTCTCAACATCTTTTTTGTAATGTGGTGATCAAAATTGGATGCAATATTCAAGGTGTGGTCTTTTCCAATTGAGACCCACAATCAGACATTTTCAGTTGAATCTTGATCTGCCCTTGAGCTCAAGTTGGCCCCTGGGTGACACATCTTGGCCTGATCCCTTCCCAGCCCCTGCCTTAAAATGGCCTTGTCTACAGGTAAATGGCAGCACCTTATAAGCATCACTGACCTTTAATAATCCTGAGTCTCAACCTATTTTTCAGATTTTATAACCTCAAGGTAGCAGGAAAATACAGTCTGGAGAGGAGATGTATAATTGGGTTTTGTTGGCATATTTATTTCTGTTTTCTTTTATTTCCTGAAAAGAGCAAAAAGTACCCCAAATCTGGCTGAGTTATCACTCTCTGATTTTCATTCACATACTTTGTGTGTGGCAGAAGCGATATTTTAAATGAAAAGACTTTGGAGAGATAACAAGTAGAATAGTTTTCAAGGAAGGTCATTTTTATTTCATAAACTGAAAATGTCAATAAAGGAAGTTTGAATTTTGGAACAACAACTTGGTCTTTGAGGTGATAGCAGATGAAATGGAAGCATTGTCCTTACTCTTCCCAAAGGGATTCATATATTCTAAAATTATTTATTCATATTTTTAAGAATGAAAAAAATATAATATTGAAATGAATAATTAGCTAAAAAAATATTACTGTTTTTAATGTACCATGAACAATTTGAAATAAGAACTTTAATTTAAAAAATATCTAGTTTATTTGTCTAATAAGTAGTCTATACTGTCTAATCTGTCTAAGTATGAAACACAATCAGATCTAAGACACCTTTGTTAATCAAAGTGTCTAAAGCACGTGAAATATTTTCATGATTTAAAAGTAGCAATGTGCAATTAAATTTAAGAAGCTGCCCCCAAAATAACTTTGTAGTGCCAGGTGAACAAACTTCTAAACCCTCTGCACTTCTTTTCAAAAGGGAACAATGAAATGTAACTGATAAAGATCTAATTTTGAGGTTAGAAAAGATTGTTTAGATTCATTATTATCAACACCGATTTCTAGCAGTCCAGCTCTTCCTGAATTTTTTGTTCCATTTACTATGGTAAATATGGTCCTCTGTGAATGAATTGGAGGAGTATAACCAAGGTTATCAGCGTTTTCTAGGTTATGGGTACTGAATCCCTAAAAGTTTATCTTCAATAAAGATTCAAATTAGACTTCAAGTTTAAATTTGCAGAACTGCTAACAAATCATCCCCTCAAGTGAAAATTATTTAATTAATCCTTCCCTCCACCCCAGTCCTAAACACCTGCCATACTTAGACAAGACAATGTAAGGTAATAGAGTCTGCATGTTTGCTGCACTTCTGGTTAAACATGGATTCCCCCCCAAAAAAAAACTAACAATAATTCTGTAGTAGTTAGATGTTTTGCATAATGACACTTTTCTTGCAGTGTAGATCAAGAATATGGTTATTCTCAGGCTCCAGCCTTTAGGAGCTGCTGAGTTTTTCTTGGCATGTTAAATATGATAGTTTCTTCTATAACAGAATTATATAATAATTCTGCCTGAATTACATCAGAACCAGAATGCTGTAATCACAAAATATACTTGTTTGCAATGCTAAGATGAAGAATGTGTTCATCAGTTCCGCAATTGACATGTAGCTCCATATTCTATTAAAAGGCCATCATCTGCAAGTTAAATGTTCAGATCATCTCTCATTTTCAAAAAGAGATCAATACAATCCATGCCCAGTGCTCAGTTTTATTTAAGATTGAGAGATAGACTAGGTAAATTAATATCCTCCCAAGCAGCATCTGATTCTCCAAAAGGTTCCTTTCCCCCCCAATCCACTTAAAACTGCTGTTTCATTTGTGGTAAATAATTGAATTTAAATATTTGCAGACAATAGCTTTCGCTAAAGCCTATTAGCATTCATCCTTGCTAACAAATTGAAGGGGATGAATCTTCATTTCATGGGCTTGTTTACTTCAGATCCACTCAGATGCTCATTTTGATCTCATTTCTCAAATGATGCAGTCTTTGTTGTTGGGTATGTTTTAAAAATGAAAAGAAAAAGAAAAACAGCCCATCCATGGTAATTGCTTCAACTGGTAGAATCAGGTGTCTGCTAACAGAAAAGTGGTTTACTGTTTGAAATATCTGATAAGTATGCTTGGGTTCTTCTAATGAAACCAATATGTTTCTCAACTCCAGCTTTCAAGGGAAGATCTTTTTAATTATGTTACACGTCTATATACTTTCCTCCATTTTGTATGTGTTACCATAACCCTCCTCACCACTGTGTTCCCCAAAGGTTTTCCTCAGTGATCCTTTCAGAAAGACATTAAAATACAGTGATATTTTCACCCTACTCTTCTATCCCACTGCTGCTACAAACGTGTAGTAGGTTATTTTCTATCGATCAATAAATATTAAGGCTATGTTTTGATAAGTGTGCTTTTAACTCTGTAGATTTGGTCTTTAAGTAAAAGTAACTTTCAGATATTAATAAGTGAATAAAGAGAAGACAATTTTTACTTAGACTATTTAATTTTAAAATATTCTTTCATGTTGGGACCCATTTTTAGAATTGAAGTACTACTATTGACCCAGATACCATTTATCTTGTACATTACCAATGCATTTGGTATTTTGTTGTCTAAGTGCAGAACCTTATGTTTTTTTTGCAGTTGAACTGCATTTTGTTGAGTAATGCCTTTTGAATCTTGAGAGTGTCTTCTGAGGTGTTAGAAATTCCTCTCCCCTTCTCCATGAACTTGCATCATTTGTAAATGTGTTGGGTGTTCCTTATTCCGCTCTTACTAAAGACATTTAAGAAAATGTTGAAGAACATTAGACTAGACCTAGCATAGAATCCTGAGAAATCCATTCTATATCAACCTCTAACAGAACCATTAAGGATCTTATGTATGTGGTCAAACTGCTACAAATCCATTTGATAGTAGAACCATCCATCATATATATTCCATTTTATCAAGAAAGAGGCTACGGTCAACTTTGTAAAAAATAAATACATATTGAAGTCTAGGTAATTTTCCTTTGGTCAATTAATCTAGTCATTTTGTCAAGAAACATAATAAGGTACTCATGTCAGTCTGATAAACCTATAGTTTAAATCTAAATGCTATTGCTATTTTTCTTAGATGTTTCTTTCTTTTCCAGTCCTCCGATACGTCCTCTGTACTCCAGAGACTTAAACTCGCTCAAAGGAGCTTGATGTTCTCTTACCAATTCTTTACTTATTTTGACCTGAACTTTTGTTCTACATCCTTTTGTATTCTGAAAGATTGGAGCAAAAAACAAAAAGACAGATGCACAATAAGAACTGAGCAGTGCAATCTAGGTCCTGTTAAAAATCTCACTTTCTTCAGACAGTGAACCAGCCATTTCCTTGACTTCTCTCTCATTCTGCACATACTTAAAACACTTTTATTGTTGATGATGGGTGCAATGTTATTTATAAATCTCAGCTCTTCAATTCAGAGTTTTAGGCTTCAAAAATCCATTCTTTCAGATTAAGATTATTCTCTTTTTTTATATTCTGCTTTTTTATACGCTCTTTTTTTTTTAAAAAAAATAACTTTTATATATCTCACCTTATCAGAGAGCTTTCATTGCAGCTACAACAGCTTCATTAGATGTCCCATTTTTCTTTCTCTTTCATATCACTTCTGTTTGGGCCTTAATTATCTTATTTTTTATTATTTATTATATCATTACTCATTATTATTATCCTTTCCCTACATGACAGATGGCTGAGGAGCAATGTTGCTGGTTTACAAAAAAGCAATGAAGTGTTCCTGAAACACTTTTTTTACTATTATCATGCCTGTAGCAGAAAGAGATATACTGCAATACTACCACAACCAAAGAGACATTATCTCAATAAACTCATTTCAAAAGGAAAGAAAATGTCAAGTTCACTAAGTCAGAGCCCTTTTGATCACAAAATCAAAGTGTCAGCCTTGGAAGCCATAATTGAGAGGCCTCTGCAGGCTGCCACACTAAACACATGAGAATTAGGGAGGGGGTAATTTCTCATACAGTTACAGGGTTTTGTAGACACAACAACATTCTTTCTAACTGTGCCAAGGCCATCCTGTCCAGCACCTGGAAGAGGAGTGACAAGATGGAACGAAGGAATGATGAGTATAGACTAGGATTGGGAAATGTGATGTATGATGGTGGAGAAGAGGTGGATCTTTGATTCTCTTGGGCCTTCAGATTCAGGTTTTTCCCAGATGTGCCAACATGGTTTCTTTAATAAACTTTTACTTTCATGAATTTTTATCTGAGTGCTAAGTGATTTATTGAAGCTTGGATGGAACACTGACACCAAGTGCTGGACAGGATGGCCTTGACCCAATTAAAAAGAATGTCGTTGTGTCTACTAACGCTTCTAACCATATGAGAAAGTTTCCCCTCCCTACTTCCCATGTGCTTATGTGTGGCAGCCTGCAGAGGCCTCGTACTCATGGCTTCTAAGGCTGACATCTAAACTGATGATTCATTTGACTTCTCCCTCAGGCTTAGCCTGGTCTTCTCCTACACACACTTTTTGATTTTTTCAAAAAGTAGGCTGTAGTCTACGTTGTCAAATGTCCTACTGAAGTCTAAGTAAACTATGTCCACAGCATTTCTCTAATCCTTTGTCAATCAAAGAAGGCAATAAGATTTGTCTGGTCTGATCTGTTCTAACAAACCCATGTTGGCTTCTAGTAATCATTTTGGCCGTTTCTAGGTGCCCGCAAATATGTTGCTATGTTTTCCAGGATTTTCCCAGTTGATTGATGTCAGGCTGATTGGACTGTTTCCTGGATCTATTTTTTCCCGTTTGAAAATTAGAACCAAATCAGCTCTTTTCTAGTCCTCTGGCAATGTCATGTCCCCATTGGAGCCCAGTTCAGAGGAGGAAGAGGAGGAATTGGAACTGGGATCATCTGACGGGGATGGCATGTTTCCCTTGGAATGTTTGGAGAGTCCAGGGGCTGAGGATGGTGCTAGTGGCATCAGCGGGGACGGGAAGAAAAGTAAATGATTGTGATATTGTACTCTGCCCCTTTCATACCACCAGATGGTCAAAAGGGGCAGAGGATGCAACACAACGTTGTAACACTGCTTTCATCATTTTGATCAAAATGGTGGGTCCTGAGCTCCACGTACTCCCCATAGCTGCTCATGCACTGAAAATTTTCTCTCAAATTCTGTCTTTCTTATGCTATTAGGCACATCTAAAATCTTGTAAGAAAAACAGGCCTGTGGGATTAATTTCAAATGGCAAAATTACCAGGTGGGAAGGTTTTAATATAATCAGCAGAACAGATTTTGAAAGATAGGACAAACCATTGGTGTGAATGGGAAGGAAAGATTGTTATTCCTCATGAGGCCCCCCTCCGCCACACTTTTATCAAAATTGATTCTGCACTAATCATTCCACATCCTCTTTGCAAGCATGGGGCTTATTGTCATAGCTATATATCAAGAGAAAGAATATGAGGAGATTTTGAATAGAGAAATTACCAGTACCAAAGCGACTTGTGCTTTCTATTCCTTCACTTCAGATTTGTTCTCTACCACAATTGTTTTGACTGAGATACTATTATCTGCATTTAAGTATAAGTTCAAGTGTGATTCAAAAAGGGGGAGCAAATGTTACTATTTTATGAGACTTTGGCATCTTCGTATATTTGGACTTTCCTGGCAGCAAAGAAAAGACTACCTCAGACTTATAAAAAAATGTTTCCTGTCACTTGAGCTCAAATTATTAAAATATCCAATTATGAAAGTATGTCTGAAGATGAAAAATTTAAATATATAACTTAAACATTTTAAATTATATTAGTAGTATATAAACTCCTGGACAATATATTGCTATAATTCAAAAAGTACTTTTCCTAATGGAGCAACATGTATTATACGAGCATGTTTAAATTCTTATGGATTCTATGAAATGGAAAAATAAAATTACTGACTTTTGGCTGAATGCATATAGTTTAAACATGAACTAAGCAGAGGGATTAATTTTATTCTTTGCTCTCTTTCCATATTTTTCTCTACACTTCTGACATCCAAAATAATTTTAATTCTTTTTAAGACTTTTATCTTATACTTCAAATGTTTTAACACTACTGTCCAAGTCTTTTGTAAATTTTATTTTTCCCAGCTGGTTTTGGAATGGCAGTTGTGTTCCAGAAGAGTCTCCAGTGATTCCCCAAATGTTCACTAAGCCACCTAATACAAAATGCATGCTGGAGCTTTGTAATTAGAAAATTGGAAAATATGTAAATATAAAACATTCAAATGTTCCAAAATATTAATTTTGACTGCCCCTATATACAGAATAGTTAGAAATAATATTCAGGAGACTGCAAATGCAAAAAATATTTGACTGTATAAAAGAACAGTAACCAGATGAGAATCTGTTATCTTCTAAGTAATAGCAAAACTATCACTGATTTTAATAAACCAGAAATGCAAGTTTGGAGGCCAAAAAATGAAGAATCAGTAATGTGGTTTCAAACTATCATAACATTACTAGAGCAGTTCCAAGAATGCAGTTCTTTATACATTTACATGAGAGAAAATACCACTGAATTGGTATGCAGGCCTATAACATGAAATATTGGGTGCAACCTAAACTCACCTGAGAGCATTTTCCTGTGAGTAAAGCTGAGTAGGGCTGCTTGTTTATGGTCATTTTTAAACCAATCTTCAAATAAATGATTTTTGCCTTAAATACAGGCATTACTCAGAAAAGTGGGTTTATTTATTAATTAATTTTTTTATGCTGCCCATCATCTAACAAGATGAAAAACAATAGTTCTGATTTATTTACATAAATGGACTACCACTACAGACAGTGTAACCCATACATTTCTTTAATGAATAAGTATGCAGTCAGATATACTTTTATCTCCGAATTTTAGGGTAGGTTGATTATACTTATAGAGAAACTGCTGTTTAAGGAGATAATCTGGCCCTTCTGAAAACAAATTGATCGTTCCGTGAACATGACTGCACTGCAGAATTCCCTTTCACTATTTGTTTTTTTCCACAAGTTTACTATTTATCTTGTAAGGAATTTACCATGACGACTACCATATTTTTTTCTAAGTTAAAAAAAAACTTGGTTGGCTCATAAATATCAGCAGTACGTGTCCCAAGCAGCGTCTAAAAAGTAAGTCTCACAATCCCGAATAGAGGGAGGGGGGGGGGGAGAGGGAGAGAGATTAGAAACTCCTCGTTGCTTTTTTTTAAAAACGTCCGAAATGCCTCAGCTAGAAAATATGTTGGCTATGTCCCATTGAACTGTCGTTATTACACGCGCGTCCGCGCGCGCGTGCACGAACAGACTCACTCGCTTGGCGGAGATCCAGGCAGCAGGCAGCAGGCAGCAACGTACAAAAATGCAATGCTGTAGGAAGTCTTGCTTTGCATTTTGGCATGCAATGGGAAAAGGGTCTGCGGCCCTTTGAGAGGTCATTTCATAACGGAGTGGGGCAATTAAGAGAATGCATTTGAATAGGAAGTGATCATCTGTTCTATAGCGAAGAGGGGGTATGTGGTATATAAATACTGTATATAGAGGAAGGGAGGGGGAAACCCTGCGAGATGGGAGTGACTGAGGAGGGCTCATCTGGGCTTGAGTGACTAGCCGAGGGAATTGAATCGCTGTAGAAGCCCAGCTGAACGGAAAGTACGGCGCTCTCCCGCTAGGGTTGAGCTGCTACGGGAAAACGAAAATCAAGAAAAACGCCGCCTCTTTGGTATCTCTCCGCTACTTCGCAACTCGCCTTTCGCTGTCCTGTTGCTCCTCGTAGGAGACCTGTCTCTCCTTGCCCGGGCCGCTTCGCTCAAGGCGGGACCAGACCATTGGCTGAGCGCCAGGTGAGGCACCGTGGCGAGCGCCCCGACCTGTGCGCCTTTCTGCTTTGCTGCCCCTCCGAAGGTAAATGGTGGCAAATGAATGCTGCTTTTCTGCGAAACGGATCGGAGACCCCCGGAGGAGCTGGGATCCAGCATTGCTGGAGGAGGGAAATAATCGCGCGTTAGCCCTTCCGAGCCCTCCAGATTTCTTTGACCAGCTCTGGTTGTCTTGGTCGAAGCGAAATGCAATTAAGTGGGTGGCGCTGGGAGGAGCGGGGTAAAGAAAGAGAACAAAATCTGGTTATATTTTGAACGGGAAGTTTAATATTCAGTTTGTTACTATTCTACAAAATAAAATATATTACCAGAATTACACAAATGTTTATTCACACACACAGAGAGTCTCTGCGCTTTAATCTCTTATACTCTTTCAAGAGCCGGGGTGATCGCAACGTTGCACTTTTGAAAAAATGGCACAGTGATCCCTGAAAAGCAATAAAGGGGCGTGATGGCTAGAGACATTCTTGGATCCTATAGGAGTGTGCGTGGGAAGCCCAGAGATAGAGTGTTTGTTTATTAACTAACTAGGCAGGAACTGTTAACCCTACAGTATTTTGTTTCTGAGGCTCGTTTTACACTACAGCGCTGTACAGTATTAATGCTCTGCAAGCAGGAATCTGAAGAGGCATCTATAGTCTTGTATTTTCAACTTCCTTGTTGTAACAGCCCTTTCCCGCCCCGAATAAGGTATTTTCTAAAGTGTGTGTGTGTGTGTGTGTGTGTGTGAGTGATATATATATGATAACTGTTGAATTGTGCTAAAGTTAAAAGGCAAATGGAATGGTGAACGAATGGTTTCAGGAGCTGTTCACATTCCTCATCCTTCATATTACATTTTTCACTGCCATAGCCTTGAGATTCATTAACTATTTACTGAGAGCAACAGGAGTATTGCTTTTATTCCATACTTTCAAAATGCATAGACATCTTATTTAAGATTTTTTTGCTTTGGTTTGTAACTCAGCTACAATTGCTGGGTCCTCTATTGATAGGTGGGAACAGTAGGAGAACTTGTTTGTCCACATACTATTAAAAATTCAAATACTGTTGCATTTTGAGATACCAAGTTGATATGTCATGGCCAACATTTCAGATTACGTGCCTTTAAAAATGTGTGTATTGCAATAGTATCCACCCACTATAGGATACAAAAATGAGACAGTGTCATATGTATGCTCATAGAATTTTATTTAATCCACAACTGGACATCCAAAAATGTTGATAAACAGATACGGTAATGCTATGAGTCTAATGTTTGACAAAAAGGCAGATGGCCTCTAATTTAAACTTTTGAGCTTCCCTGCAGTGTTTGGGGCTTTTCATCATGCTTTAGGAGAGGGCCACATCTGGGTGGCAATTTCATAATCTGGAAGATCTTTTAATTATTTATTTGGGGATGAGAAATAATAGGGTTCTGGAGAAGGAAAAAATGTAGTGTCAGAAGCAGGAATTGGGTTGCTATGAATCAAAAACATAAAACTGTCAAATGTTAAAAACATAATACTGAATTAAAATAACAGACTTATTCCCAACAACTGGATATTTCCTAACACGGGACTATCACACTTGCAGCCCATGGGCCGGATGTGTCATGTGCTGGCCACGCCCACCCCTGGTTTAGTGAAGGGGGAAAAGTCCTGATATGTCACGTGACGACGCAAGTTTGACACCCCTGCCCTAATATATGTCCTGACTTACTAATATTATCGAAACATTGATATTGTGAGGAATCGTAATCTAGCCCGGGTTCGGAACACTGTTTCTCTGATCCTGAAATTAGAAACATAATTAAAGCAAAAACATGATATTTTTACAAAATCTCCTAATTTAGGAGATTTGCTGAATTTTCAGTTTGCTGATTAAGTGTTAAATATGTTAGGTTGAATACTTTTTCAGTGGATATTTATGTAAGGCAGTCTATGCCTTCCTCCAGTCCAAATAAGATCCCAGATTACTTAGAATTGTTCAGTTAATTCCATTAAGCAATGGATGGTAATATAAGAGATTTATTTGAGTTATATCCTGTTTCTCCACTAACAGATGGTGGTTATGGCAGCCAACCAATAATATTAAATCATAACATTAAAAATACAACTAAAACATCATTAGAACACAGGAAAAAACATTTGTAACTTGATCAACCAGAGCCTTACTTGAAGAATACTTTTTATTAGTCTGATTTTTATTTTTTATTTTTTATTTTTTTATTTGCTAAGGTGCTCAAAAGCCTGAATGAGAAGGTCATCTCTTGAATTGCATCCTCTGTCAAAGATATGAATACCAGGACAGGCTTCTAAGGGACAAGGTAGTCTTCTCAACAGGCCTTTCCAGATTATAACCAGTACTTGAACTGAACTTGAACCAGACTTTTCATCAATTAAAAATTTCAAAGCAGGGAATTACATGCTCCCTGTAGCTAAGCCTATTGCCAATCTATTGGCAACCTTCAGTTGAAGTTTCCAAGCCCCATATAGGTAACCTTAGCTATGGGAGTACATTGTAAGAGTCCAGAATTATTTTGAATCAATATGTATATCTAAACCTACTCTGTATCTATGCTATATAATTTATATTTACAGACTGAAATGAGCTTTTCCTTAGGATGTTTCATTGTAAATATTCTTAAATATGTCCATAATAGACTATAGGCTCCCCTGCCACTCCTTGTTCAGACCAGCCTATTCCAATCTTTTTGAGTTGTTGGAAGAATTAAATCAGAATATGTTCTGGCTTCCTTCCAGTATAACTAAAACTGAGTGAAGCTTTCTTGCTTGTTTCTTTGTTTGACAATGTTGGGACTTGTGGTTCTGCTCTTGTTTTGTCATGCATCCTAGTTCCTTTGTCCATCGTCAATCTTCACTGTAGCTTTCACTAAAGGAAGGGATAGAAGCAACCTTCTAGGTCAGTGGTTCTCAACCTTTTCTTCACAACGGTCCTTTTTAATACCATTTGTGGCCACAGACCATGGCTATGGACCCCCAAGACTTAACTCAAGATTAAATCATTACATTTCTTCGAGCCTTCACAGATGCTCTGTGATGACATTGCAGCATCCCCAGGGGTCTTCAGGCCACAGATTGAGAACCACTGTTCTAAGTGATCGTGTTCTTAACCCTTCTCATCAGTTTCCTGACTGATAAACACAATTGATTAAAGGTTGATTTTTTTTTCCTGCTTGTGGAAATATCACAAAGGGTTCTCTTGCCTTTCATTTCCCAGCCTCTCTGGTTTAAGTGAGCCATTAATTCACTCTTTCTCAGTCATAGCCCTAGAAGTTCTAGAAATCAAGTTAGCACAATTGTGCAAATAATGCAATTGTAAAAATATTGCCATGTTACTATTCCATCATTGTAGCTAGCAGAGACATCACAAAAGTTTGTGTCGTCACAGCAGTCTGACTACCTTTTATAATATGTCTGTTTGTGTGTATTTGCAAATAGTCAGAAAAATGTACCCATTAAGAACATAGAGGGGGAAATTTGCTGGCAAATAATTTATCTTGTTTTGTGTGGAAGGACATTTTTGTTATTCCTAGAGCTGTAGCAGCTCCAGGGGTGTGGAAAGTAATTAGTATTTTAAATCTGGCACAAAAGGTTTCCTTCAAATATGTTGTATGGGATTGTAAAGTGAAAACAAAACAGAAACAACCGTATGAAAATATGCTAAGAGCCAAAAATCAGATACAATCTTAGAATAGAATTTGTGTTTGTGACTCCAAAAGTATGCATTTTCCCCCAGAATGGTAGACAATGGTGCAGTGTTTGCTATAATTTTCTGTGGATTATTCTGTTAATAATCTACAAGAATATTTATAATTAATATAAACCATTAGGAAGCGCTTTCTTCAGTCAGGGGTTTACAAGTTACTTTGAATTTGAGCCTTGAGGAATCCCAGCTTTGTTGGTTTCCTGGCATTTTAAAAGTATATTAAGCATTGCATTCTTCCACACAAGAATTCTGTGCCCACTTGAAAGCAGCTCTAGACTTCCGTGTTCCCATGATATCAATATAATTATATTGTGGAGCTGAGCTTATTTTTTTCAAGTAGGTCAGCTGCATTAGGAGCTACTTTGTGTTTCGTTGCTTGGTCTTTTTAAAGACAGTGATGCTACTTTTATCCATTAGAGACCTTTTATTTCACATCTTATAATTTCTTAACTTCCTATAAGGAAAGTGCTACTTTCAGGGTTTAGTAGTTCTCCCTCAACAACTCCACAAAAATAATCCCCTTTCAATAGGTGGTGAAAGTTAGAAATGCTTTGTTTTTGTTCCCCCTTTTTAGTATGGAAACAACCAGTGTGCAAAACCAATCTATTGCTTTTTCTCTTTTTGTCCTGTGTTGTGCAAAAAGGAGATAAGTGAATTTTATTGGTGCAGTTTGGTTGCTGCAGTGATTTCCATCTAGTTTACAAGTCTACAGAAATTATGAATATCACAGATCACTTTCAAGATTCTTTTGAGAGCTTGGAGGGTGAAAAAAGTAGGAAAGTGCCCATTTTATGTTTGGGAAAACTTGTCTTTTCCCCAAGATATTTAAAGGTACCTGAGTAATTTGAAAATATTTAAGGGTATCATAGCTTAAATTATTGTGTAATTAATATTTAATCACAGTTAGTGCTGGTTTTTTGGTTCTTAGGTAAAATTATCACTGAAAAGAATGGGGTTCCAGACAAAGCATTTGCTTAAGTAACTATGCTGTTGTATTTTGTGGTAACAAAAGAGCAGCATTGCTAAATCAGAAAAGAACCAAACCAAAAACCACATATCCAAATATACTAAACTACTTGTAGGAAGCTCAGGCCTCAGACATTAACTGTTGGCTGCTACATTTAAAAAGAAATGAAACAAAATGGAAGACCCACCTTTTACATTTCAGCTTTAGGGAATCTGCATCAAAAGCATATATATGCCTTAACTGTAAAACAGAACTCACCAGTTCTTTATGATCTGGTGTTTTCTGTTGCTTTTTTGAGTATTCCACCTTGAGACTGAACCACAAATCTTAATTTGTTTGTTTATATCCCTCCTTTATTATTTTTACAAATAACTCAAGGCAGCCAACATGTCCAATACTCCTTCCTCCCATTTTCCCCACAGCTATGAGGTGGGTTGGGCTGAGAGAGTGACTGGCCCAAAGTTACCCAGCTGGCTTTCATGGCTAAGGTGGGACATGTATTAGTTATTGAATAGTTAATGTATCTATCCCAGTACAGTGCTTGTTGTAGGTTCCATGATAATTTTTGAACCAGTGTTTTTGGGACTCCTAAATATATAAATAATAAATCTCTTTTAATATTTGCAATTAAATATTATTTTTAATATTATTTTAGTATTGAACTTTAATATTAAACTTTAATGTCTATGGAGATTATCAGTCATCCAGGTCATAGTTGTCCCAAAGGTGCTTTTTCAAGAGGCAACTGGACTTTCTTGTTTTTCTTTGAAGACATTTCACTTCTCATTCAAAAAGCTTCTTCACCTCTGACTGGATGGTGAGGAATGGAAGGATTTATACTCCTTGCAGAAAGCTGGTCATTTACATTCTTTTAGAGAGTCATTGAGGGCACCTAGAAATTTACCTGTGTCCTCAGAGTCACCTGAGTAATGCAAATGGGTATGGAGCCTTCTTGGAACTGG
Organism: Oxyrhabdium leporinum; assembly: GCA_032468155.1. Taxonomy (NCBI): domain Eukaryota; kingdom Metazoa; phylum Chordata; class Lepidosauria; order Squamata; family Cyclocoridae; genus Oxyrhabdium; species Oxyrhabdium leporinum. Next base: position 51,890 of record JANHFL010008341.1, read on the forward strand.
TGAAAGGACTGTGTTGTAGACTGGAGACAGATGATGTTGTATCCCTCCCCTTGTTGAGAGAGGGCTATTTAATTTTGACATAGATGGCCTCTTTGACCCCTCTTTCAAACCATCTAAAGAGGCCATCTATGTCAAAATTGAACAACTCTTTCTCAACAGAGGGGGAGGGATACAACATCATCCATCTCCAGTCTACAACACAGTCCTTTCAACAGTTCCAAGAAGGCTTCACACCCATTTGCACTACTCAGGTGTCCCTGATGACACAGATAAACTTCCCAGTGGCCTCAGTGACTCTCTAAAACAGGGGTGTCAAACTCAAGGCACATGGACCGGATCTAGCCTATGGGGTACTTAGATCTGGCCCACGGGGTCACCCTGGAAACAATGAAGGACCAGCTTGCGGTGCCTCTACCAGCGAAAATGGAGCTCGGGAAAGCCACGCACACCCCACCCGGGCTCCATTTTCGCTGGCAGAGGGCTGCAGGAGCCCATCACAGTCAAAAACAGAGGCTTGTCAAGTGATGTCAAGCTGGCCACACACACCCCAGCCCCCCCACACACACACAGAGATCCCCAAGGTCAATCACAATCCTGATGCAGCCCTCAATGAAATTGAGTTTGACACCCCCGCTCTAAAAGAAAATTTAATATTATTTGCAATTAAAATATCTTTTAATATTATTTAATTTAATAATAAATTAAATCAATTATTTGTTTATTTGAAGCCTCATGGGTTTCATGTACCTGGAAGCAGAGTGGCAATCAGTGCAGATTGCAACATAGAGGCATAAAACATGCTGTTTTAGAACCATACATAATTGCCTATGTGGCTGTGTTTTGGCCTCGTATAGGTAACAAATAGGAGTGAAGAGAGCAAAATATTGTCAAATTAATATAAAAAGTGTAAGATTTTTATTGATTTACAACCTTAATTAACCTTGATGAGTTGATGAGGCTAATATAGCTTGATGAAAAGGAATAATTACATTTTAAGGCTAAGTCAAAAGCCCTAATATTTAAGACCAATAACCGCTAGAGGTTCAACCAAGGAAATAAACACAGACACATGCTGGCATAACAATTTTCCTTTATGGAACAAAATGTTTCCTCATTAAGTTATTTATTTATTTATTTATTTTCACATTTATATACCGCCCCATTCCGAAGACTCGGGGCGGTTTACAGCTTATAAG